>JBBPBX010051934.1:8588-24397 GCA_038048925.1 Garcialebias charrua
AGTAGGTGTTCTGTCAACAGAAGCATCCCAAGTGGAAATGCATCATTAGAAAATATCTTGTGTCACTACTAGGTGTTGGTGTGAAAAATCCATAAAAGCTGTGAGGGTGGTGTTAATTCTTTGAAATTATATAAATTTTATCTTGAAATTGAAGATCCAAAATCACTACATGACTAGTTGCCATGGTGACGACAATGACCTTCTAGCAGCTACTACTGGTTAAATTTAGGGTTTTGAGGGTTCTCAGTACATTTTTTTGTCCAGTTCAAACGTCAAATACGGTAGATAGTTTCTCAATATTTTTTAACAAAGTTATATATGAATTTTAAAGAAAGCCCTTCAAAATGTCTTATGCAGTTGTCTGGATCTTTTTCTCATGCTGCTTTGGTGGAAAAATCTGAAATGCTCTTTAATGTTTAACTAACCTCATCAAAAAGCTTTGGCAACCTCATTGTGTCAGAGTGACCCCAGAAGCACAGGGTTTCTTTGAATTGAGGGAGGGGGTCTGTGACTCTGTACCACTCTGGTCCTTTCACTCAGTGTGACATTTACACAGATGTAATTTGCTAGCGGATGTGGGAGCTATCAAAATACCCATCACTGATGGGAGTTTTGTCCCAGCACAGAGGAGAAAATGAAGCGATGACACAGACTGAAAGGTGGAGGTTGGTTCGGACGGAGAATATATCCTTCAAATGTAACACTGTGGCCCCCATCTCTGTCATTGAGAAATAATGAGCTCTTTATCTCAGGAAGGGTGCTTACTCAAAACCTAATCTTTGGAATTAGTGATATAACAGGAGATGGAGCTCTGTCCTCATCTCTTTCACCCTGTCTGCCTCTAAGCACCATTCCCATTTAAGCCTGCACTTTTTTACACTTGTTTGACTCTCATCTCTCCCGCGGCCACCTGGTGGAGATGAGCTATGCCGTGGTTATCCGTCATGTGTGCTGCAGCACTAATGGGGCAGGTTTAAGAAGCTGCAGGCCACAAAATTATTCAGCATTGCTTTAAATGCCTCAGCTGGGTCATTTGTAGAGGGTACCACTGGGTCACAAGTATGTTCTAAAGGTGATTCAGGGAAAATTTACCGCACAATGAGGAGCAATTGGCCATAGAATACAACAGCACCTTGCTAATTCATTTTGTCAGTGTTACTGGATCCCCATCTGTTTAGAGAGATGTGTCATTATTCATTTGGCCCTTGTTCAGCTTTGCACAGCTCCTTATGCCAGTTTCCTGGAAGGTTTCCAGTTTATTATCGCAAATACAAATAGGATCTTATAGATACAGGTTTTTAGACTGAAGTCCTGTTTCAGTGGTCCTAAACTTTGATTGTTTGCATGCCTATTGATGTTTGTGAGTATTTTTTTCCTCTCTAAAAACAAACTACAACATCATTATTTAGTTAAATCCATTTTGAAGACATGTTGATCCTAATCAGGTCAACATAAGCTAAAAGAAATCATTTGCTGAAACTGCTTCAACCGTCAGTCTAGTTCAAGATAGCTACAACAGCCAACTGACCATATTACAAAAATGGCTAATATTAAGTCCATGTTAAAATGGAGCTTTAGGACCATGTAAAAAAAAAAAAAACATTGCCACGCTAAGAAAAAAAATTAAAAGCCATAAAATTATAAAAATAAAGTCGTAGAATTATGAGAATAAAGTCGTACAAGCCTCTTTTTTTTTTACAGCTTTGTTTATTTTTTTATTTTTTTTAGTCAGATCATGACATGACCTCTCAATCAATCCAGTAGGCGTGTTAGCAAAGGACCAATCCGAAGCTAAATAAAATAATAAATAAATGTCACATTTTTGTCATCTGTGTATGTTTCCCATACAAGACGAAATTCGTCTCTGCATTTAACCCAACCACCACCAGGTGGTGCAGTGAGCAGCCATAGAAAGCGCCCGGGGAGCTGGAGAATTAGGTGTGCACTCATAAGCCGTTTTCGCATTGGCCAGCCCTCAATGCCCCGGGCCGCCCCTGGGTGGCTCTGGGCCACCCGCGTTCATTACGCATTTGCCGCAGAGCCGCCTTGAAGTGGGTGGGCAGTTCTCTGGAAGTGGGTGGGGTGCTCTCTTCACGTGGGTGGAGTGTTCGTGTTTTAAGAGAGGAGACTCCGCTAAAAAAAAATTGTTAGCTGGATATATATATATTAGTGTTTCTGAGTTAAATTTTTGTTAATAACTGATCACAAATCAGCTTATGTTACAACGTAAATAACACGAAGCGCACACCCATTTCCGCCTTTCAGCGCGACCTGAATGTCATTAAACAATAACTAATATTGTCTAACTGTTGCGCGCAGCCAGGGTTTTAAAATATAACTAATAATCTCTAACTTCTACGTGCAGCTAAAATGTTAAGAGGAGTGATTCCTATATGGGTAAGGTGGACACCTGAAAATCCAGTCCGCTGTTTAGCTCAACGCGTTAGAGCACTGTCGTTTTGACCAGGAGAAGCGGGTTCGCTTCCCGCCTGGGACAAAGTTATTTTACTTTTTTTTCTTTATTCACATTTTCTTTTAAATAAAAAGGAGTTTGTTTGGTTAACACACTCCTTTTTATTTACTCCAATAAAAAAAAAAAAAAGTAAAATAACTTTGTCCCAGGCGGGAAGCGAACCCGCTTCTCCTGGTCAAAACGAGAGTGCTCTAACGCGTTGAGCTAAACAGCGGACTGGATTTTCAGGTGTCCACCTTACCCATATAGGAATCACTCCTCTTAACATTTTAGCTGCACGTAGAAGTTAGAGATTATTAGTTATATTTTAAAACCCTGGCTGCGCGCAACAGTTAGACAATATTAGTTATTGTTTAATGACATTCAGGTCGCGCTGAAAGGCGGAAATGGGTGTGCGCTTCGTGTTATTTACGTTGTAACATAAGCTGATTTGTGATCAGTTATTAACAAAAATTTAACTCAGAAAAACTAATTCAGCTAACAATTGTTTTAGGGGTTTCTCGTTTCTGTAGTTAAATTTGAATGAAATTCAACCCTCGCGCTGAGGTTGTTTGAATGAGTCCCGCCCCTGCTGCAAACAACGAATCAAATGTGAGCAGTACATGACGTCAAACGGGGTCCGTGGGGCTGGGCCCGATAGAACCACGGTGAAGATGGTTCCAGAACAAGGGTGGATCACGGGCGGAAAAGGTAAATGCGAATACGCCGAACCCGGGTTAGAAGCTGGGAGAGCCGGGGAGGGTTGGCCAATGCGAAAACGGCTATAGACACCCCAAGGTGTGCAGTGGCCGGGGTTTGAACCTGGGTCCTTCGGGTCCCAAGTCGGAAGCCCTGCCACTCAGAGATGGGGACTCGAGTTTGGGACTCGGACTCGAGTCGCACTTAAGTCGCAAAAACAGAGACTTCAGACTCGACTCGGACTTGCATTCAAATGCATTCAAAAGACTTCCAACTCGACTCGGACTTGCATTCAAAAGACTTCCAACTCGACTCGGACTCGCCATTTAAGACTCGTGAGCATCGAGAATTGTTCGGAACCGGGACTAACTGTCCGGTTTTCCCGAAATCGTTCAAAATATTAATTTGCGATTCCTATGTTCGATGCTAGTTAGCCGACCGGAAGTAGCCGCCACCGAAAGCCAACGAAGAAGAATCCACCGGAAGTGTGCATCTGCTATCGATAGCGTACTAATTTAATAAAATGACCAGTCAGGTCAGTGCAGCACTTGCAATAATTTTCTATCATGCAAAGGAGCGTGGAGAAGTAAAATAGTGACCCGTCTTTGACGCACTCCACCGGATTATTTTCGCTTCGTATCCGACCGGAAGTACAGAGTGGTCCGTCTGCAAAACGCTCCGCCGAACTTTTCGCTAATCGCTACCTCTTCGACTCCATCAGGTAAATAAATAAACTATAAACTACATCTCATACCAACATTAAGGCAGCTAATAAGTTATACTCCGCTTAAAGCGGTAAGTCAGCTCAAATACAAACACGATGCTAACGTTAGCTCGTTTTTTTTTCTTAGACAAACGACCTGAAATGGTTTCACTGTCCAAGGTAAATACGTCAGTGTAACCGAGTGCCACAAAACAGTTACAGCATATGTTGTGAAAAGGTTGCATCCCTTTTCAGATGTGGATTCAATTCAACCATGGATTGCACTTACATTGCACTCAAATCCAACACTTATTAACATTCTTAATTCATTTAAAGTTCTCTGTGTCTTTTAAAATGTTTTAATGTCTCTAGTTTTCAGTATTATATAATTTATGTTTATGTTCTCTTTCATTCCATTATGAGTGAATGTCACAGTTTGAAGAATTATTGAATAGGTTAGTTAGGCAATAACAACAGAGCTAATAATTGTATACATTCTCAGTCTTAAAAATGATTTAATAATCTCTTTTTACTGATAATACTGATAAACCTGTTGTTTGTTTAGGAACCTCCCTGCAGTCTGTCCAGAAAGTCTCCACTGGAGGAGCGTTTTGCTGAGAAGAGGCACAACATAATGTCACAGCTCCATGTCCATGAAGAAACAAATGGAGAGAGGGCTGCAGATACCAGGACATCCCACCAGCTGTTCTGTCTGAGGATCCTGCTGCTGTGGTGGAACCAGGTTAGCCCATCAGTGGGAGCTCAGTAACATGACTGCAGCATCAGACACTGGACAATATTATTTGTACTGTATAATAATAATAATACTGTATATGTTTGTGAGTCCTCCATGTTGGCTCTCTGCCCTGTGAGAAATTCATAGTACCGGTAAATGTAACAAAAAGGAAAAAGTTCAAGGAAAAAGTTCATAGCATTAAATTCAAACAGAAGTTCAAATTATTTCATCCTGAAATAACTCTGGCTAACTACTGTAGCTTTTTTATAACATGGAGTTAAACTCAAAGCAGTCTCCTCAGATAAATAGTGTTACCATTATTTTTATATTAAAGTTTCTGTTAACTTATTATTTTTATATTAAAGTTTCTGTTAACTTATTATTTTTATATTTGATTGTTTCTGTTCAGTGCCCTGAGACAACTTGTGACTTGGAGCTATACAGTATAAATAAACTGAACTGAATTGAATTGAGGAGAGACATTTAATGTAATGTTTTGGCCTCTACATTCAGATAAAAATAAGCTGTAACGTGTAGTCACTGCCTAAAAGGTTGTTAGCAGCTGCTACAAACAAGCTTAGCGTCAGTGTGTTAATCTAATGTTAACCTGGATATTTTTAAAAGGAGAGACATTTAATGTCCATTGTTTGCGAATGAATAGCATACATTCATTCACGGTGTCACTCAAATATTAGGGACTTGACTTGGACTTGACTTGGACTTGAGATCAGAGACTTGAGACTTGACTTGGACTTGAGATCAATGACTTGAGACTTGACTTGGACTTGACCTGGACTTGAGATCAGAGACTTGAGACTTGACTTGGACTTGAGATCAATGACTTGAGACTTGACTTGGACTTGACCTGGACTTGAGATCAGAGACTTGAGACTTGACTTGGACTTGAGATCAGAGACTTGAGACTTGACTTGGACTTGAGATCAGAGACTTGAGACTTGACTTGGACTTGAGATCAATGACTTGAGACTTGACTTGGACTTGACCTGGACTTGAGATCAGAGACTTGAGACTTGACTTGGACTTGAGATCAATGACTTGAGACTTGACTTGGACTTGACCTGGACTTGAGATCAGAGACTTGAGACTTGACTTGGACTTGAGATCAGAGACTTGAGACTTGACTTGGACTTGAGATCAGAGACTTGAGACTTGACTTGGACTTGAGATCAATGACTTGAGACTTGACTTGGACTTGACCTGGACTTGAGATCAGAGACTTGAGACTTGACTTGGACTTGAGATCAATGACTTGAGACTTGACTTGGACTTGACTTGGACTTGAGATCAGAGACTTGAGACTTGACTTGGACTTGAGATCAGAGACTTGAGACTTGACTTGGACTTGAGATCAGAGACTTGAGACTTGACTTGGACTTGAGATCAGAGACTTGAGACTTGACTTGGACTTGCAAAAAATGACTTGTGAGCATCTCTGCTGCCACTACACCATCTTGGCCCCTAAATGCTCCTCCTATATGTGAGTCGGTGGGTCTCTTCAGTCTCTTTCTGGCATATTTATTGAAGACTTCTAACAGCGCTGCACTCACACAGTTTCGCTCACTGAGCACTGTTTTCAAACGGAAACAAAAACAAAAGTCGTGACGTATTGACATCATCCCAGAAGCAGCATACAAAGACACAACAGTAGGATGCAGTATTGGAACACGGTTTGAGTAAGAGCATCAATAATAATAAAGTTTAACAAACATTTTTCATTTTACCACAGTTAAAATGTGGTAATCCTGCTTTATGTGTTGGAGTTGGGATAATATTACGACATTTAGTTTCGGATTGGTCATTTGATGACATGCTTACTGGATTGATTGACAGGTCGCGTTATGGATCCGACTCGTGGAAGAAAAAAAAAATAACGTCAGCTGGGTAAAAAAGTCTCGTACAACTTTATCCTGGTAATATTAAGACTTTATTCGACTTCATTCTCGTAATACTATATGACTTTATTCTCGTAATTATATGCCTTAAAAAAATCTTAGCGTGGCAATGCAATTTTTTTCTTTTCGTGGCCCTAAAGCTCCATCGTACAAGGTTACAAATATATTGGATGGTTTATTTTGTTTGGTAATAGCTGAGCTTGATCCTCAGCAATGTGGTTACATGTAGCACAACAACTTTGTTCAAAATAGCACTTTTTAATATTTGGACTCATCTCTGTTTGTTTGTTTGTTTGTTTGTTTGTTTGTTTGTTTGTTTGTTTGTTTGTTTGTTTGTTTGTTTGTTTGTTTGTTTGTTTGTTTGTTTGTTTGTTTGTAAATACCACATGTACTACAGCACTGATAAACTTCAGGAAATAATCAGTAGACCTAACTGATTCACTTTTGGTGTGAACATAATACAAGATGGCTATCTAAGCTGTTTGACTTTGGATTTCTTTTTAGTCAGAGAGTCAGAGTCAGAGTCAGAGAGTCTTTATTGTCATTTGCACCGCATGTGGTACATGAGATGAAAACGAGATTATGTACACGAGGTCCCAGTTACATCCAACAACAAATGAAAGAGAAAAACAGTAATAACATCGAGAACTAACTAAGAAAAACATCAACTAGTAATACACTAAGCCTAATATAGTGGGAATAAACAGCAGCACGAACATGAGTTTGTATGAGCAGATGGTCACAGATGGTCACAGATGAACACAGCAACAAGAAAACATATCAGCATCACCATGATGTGATATTTTGCAGTGTTTATTTTAATTTTATTTTTATTTATTCATGAGTCTAACAGCCTCAGGGTAGAAGCTGTTCCTCAGTCTAGTGGTTCTACACTTGATGCTCCTCAACCTCCGTCCTGAGGGGAGTGGGGCAAAGAGTGAGTGTGCTGGATGAGTGAGGTCTTTCATGATGCAGGTGGCTCTTTTCCTGCATCTGGAGGTGTAAATGTCTGTGATGGTGGGGAGACTGACTCCAACAGACTTCTGTGCAGCCTTCACCACTCTCTGCAGAGCTTTTCTTTCTTCAACTGTGCAGCCTCCATGCCACACGTTGATGCTGGAGCACAGGATGCTCTCCACTGCACACCTGTAGAACGAGGTGAGAACTGGGCTGCTCAGACCGGCTCGTCTCAGCCGTCTGAGGAAGTAGAGTCTCTGATGACCTTTCTTGATCAGGCTGGTGGTGTTGTTGCTCCAGCTGAGGTTATCATTCAGGTGTACACCCAGGTATTTGTAGCTGGAGACCACTTCCACTGCAGACCCACCTATTACCAGTGGGGCATGGGTGTGTTTGTTCCTTCTGAAGTCCACAATCATCTCCTTTGTCTTCTTCACATTCATGTGAAGATTGTTCTCTTTGCACCAGCTCTCCAGATGTTCCACCTCCTGTCTGTAGCTGGACTCATCATTGTTTGTGATGCATCCCACCACCGCTGTATCATCTGCAAACTTAACAATATGACAGCCTGGAAGTGTGGCTGTACAATCATATGTGAGCAGAGTGAACAGAAGGGGGCTCAGCACACATCCCTGAGGAGAGCCAGTGCTGAGGGTTATGGTGGAGGAGGAGAAGTTGTGGATCTTCACGGACTGTGGTCTGTCTGTTAAGAAGTCTAGTATCCAGTTACAAATAGAGGGGCTTAGTCCAAGTGTAGATAGTTTGTCTATCAGAGTTTGGGGGATCATGGTGTTGAAGGCAGATGTGAAGTCCACAAAGAGCAGACGCACGTATAAATTCCATAAATTAAAATGGCTCATTTAGACAAGTTTCATACATTGTACTAAATTTTGGTGTGGTTTTTTTTTTATCATTATCTTTGCTATAATCTTTAGCAATCTTTGTTGGAGCCAACCCAGTTTGTCTTTCATAAATTATTTCGTGATCCTCTGGACAGATTTTAATGAAGCTCTTAAAAGTGTCATTTGATGTGCATCTACAATTTATAGACTTTTTAAGTCAATCCAATGCAAGATGCCGATCACAGCTAAGCACCGTTAGCCAACACAATAATGGACTGTTATAAACACAGTTTATAATACTGAACTGTAAAGGAGATTTGAAAACAGACAGATTTCCAGGAAGATGGCACCCCTGTACATGGCTTGCAATCCACCTCTGCTGACGGTGTTCGGATTATTTGTGTTTTGTTCGTTTTTCATCTGGGACATAAACTTGTTACTGGTGTATGATCGACAATAGCTTCTGGATCTTCGATTTTCTGCCACTGTGCTATAAATAAAATGGTACGGTATGGTATGGTAATTTGTATGATGCAGATGATAAGAACATGGAAGACACCTGGGCTAAAAGAAGGTTGGGAGCAGGTGAGTGGGTGTGGCAGGACTGCAGGATCTGAACTGAGATTAAGAACTGAAGTCGCAGGGTAACTGAAAATCAATCCTGAAAATAAATGAATAAACCTAGCAATAAAACATAGAACTACCAAAAGTATTTTTTTAAGTCAGATGCTGACAAGTTCATGAAAGACAGAAAGCCATATCCATTCCTTTAACTAATGTTAGGTATTTAATGGATTATCAAAATCTATTAATACATAAACTCTAGTGTTTCTTGATTTTTCTTTTGTCTTTTTCACCTCCAAAGGAAGTGATGTCTGTAGATGAGGAGAGCACTTCCTGCTATTGTCTGCTGGAGGCCCATAGATGCCATGTGCTGTTGGGGCAGCCGGGACAATATGCGCTGGTGGGGAAGCCTCTGAACCAGGAGGCAGCCAAGCGACTCCGACTGGCTGTGTTCGGAAGTTCTGATACCAGCAACTCTCTGGGATTCATTCTTCGGGTGTACTGTGTGGATGACACACCCCATGCTTTTCAGGTATGTCTAATTCTGAGCATTAGGAAATGCCTTGTAACTGTGACTTGCCTTCCCTCCATTGACTATGGTGACATTATTTACATGACTGCTCCTGAAAGCAGCCTGCAGATGTTGGAAGCTGTCTATCATGGTGCGCTAAGATTCATAACTGGCTGTAACTATCATACACATCACTGCACCCTGTTTTCACTGGTTAACTGGTCATCATTAATTTCACGCAGACTCTCCCACTGGTACATTTTCATTTTAAAATGATTTCTTGGTCTGTTGCCTTCATACATCGCCTCCTATATGTCACTGCCTGAGTGCAGCTACAGCGTGCGCTCTCAGGACATGATTACCTGCAGTGTTCCTTCAGTGAGGACTGAACTAGGCAAAAGGGCCTTCTCCTACTCTGCTCCTGTTTCATGGAATATCTTGCAAAAATATCTGAAGCTCTCAACCTTGACCTCTCTAAGTGGCTTCAAACAACTGCTTAAGTTCCTGGGAAAAACCATGCAGACATGTTCCTGTTTTTAGTTTTCTACACTGCTTTATAATCTAGCTGTTTTTTTTTTTGTTGTTGTTTTTTTTACATAATTTTCTTCTATTTATTTTTCAATTTATATGCTTTATTTTATGATCATCTACTGTTGTCATCATTCTTTGCTAAAAACAGGTCTCTTGTAACTAACCTGTATAAATAAAGGTTGAATGAATGTCGACGAAAAGATTATTTGTCAAGGACCAAAATTAACTTGCATTTAGTGCAAAATTATTATTCTTACTTACTTTTTTATTTATTTTATTTTTACTTTTTTTTGAGAGATTAAATTGTCTTTTTCTTTTCTTTTTTTACATGAATTACCCTATACAGATATTAAGGTTCAACATGATGCTTCATCACTGTCAGTGTATGTGTCTAATGTCAGGAAAAGACCTCCAGCCGAACCAGGCTCAGGACGAATGGCCATCTGCTTCAACCAGCTGGGGTTTGAGAGGACAGGAATGAGAAACGGCCACAAACACAAACACAAACACAGAGTGTCAGGTCTAGGTGTACTTTCTACAAAATATTTGAAGAAATACAAAAAAAAACACATATTAAGGATACAAATAATTACAAGTACAAACAGGTAGAGCAAGTATAGACAGCAGTAGAGTGAAGAAAATGTGGTCAGTTTGTCTTCCTGCAGTCTAAGCCTATAGCAGTATAACTAGGAGATAGCTAAGGAAACGCAAACCAACCCTAACTATAGATGTTATTAAAAAGGAAAAACTGATGCAAGAAAATGAAGAAAATGGCGCTCCACTAACGTGGAAGAGTTTTATTTAACTTAGAGAGATAGCCTGCTAATACATAAGAAAGATCTCCATGAAGCTAGAACTGTATATATTCATCTTTAATAGATGAGAATAAAAATAACACCAGGTTTATGTTCTGTACCATAATTAGACTACTGAAAATTTTATCTTTGTTGAGACATGTATCCTTACAACTATAAGCAGTGATGACTTCATGAGATTCTTTATAAATAAAATTGTTTCAGAGAGAAAATTCAAACCATCCTTATTACTATTGCTTCCAATTCCCAGTCATATAAATACTGTTAGCATACTTTTTATGTATATTAATGTTTCTTTTCAGTACCCTGAGATGACTTCTGTTGTGACTTGATGCTATATAAATAAACTGAATTGAAATTAAATAGATGAGGCAGATGTAGAAATGTTACTGGAACCTGATTTATGTTTAGACTGTTTTTGTCCAGTTGACCTCTCTGAATTGTCATAAATAATAGCTTCGTCCAAGCTAGCAATCAACATGTTTGCTACATCCCATCCTAACCAGGCTGTTTAAAGAGGTAGTTCCCCTAATGATTATCCCCATTTTGGATCTACTTAATGTGTCTTTAATGACAGCTGTAAGTGTAACCTGATGCAATTTCATGATTAAAGACACAAAGTGTGGTAAATCTTAATGTGTTGGATTGTTTTAACTGGTAATTATCTGAAAGATACATGCTTAATTGCTGAACACTGAAATGAATTATGCTTGGTTTTGGGACTTCTTGGGAGGTTTTTTAAAAGGTTTGCCTAGTTGTTAGATTTGTTAAAACAACACCCTAATAGTTTTCTATTCTTAATTGTTAAAAGATTACCATACCGTGTACCAATAGCAAACGCCATAGGGAGAGAACAATCGTTAATGTGAGGTACCTCATGGTAAACTTAGGGGTCACGGCTACTTGGCTCTATTGGAGCTGTGAGGTGAGAAAAGGGTGTGCCCTGCAGATGAAGGTTGTTAGTGTCTAGTCAAATCTTTCTCAAACCCATCCTAAGAGGACCTTACCATAGTATTGTTTGAGTAAGACTCGGGAGGCTTGAGAGGTCCAATTACTCCATGTTGATGGAGGGCTGGAAGGGTGATAAACCCTGAGACGGAGACAAAACTTTCTAAGTTATAACCATGTTTGGGTAAGCATATGTGAGATCAGCTGTGTCGGCCATCTTGAATCAAGTTGACTCCAAAAGTTAATCAGTTGCACATGTACTTATTATACAATATTTGTTTTCGGAGTATTTCATTGGATTCTGTGCAGTAGTTAATGAGATATTTAGTAAAGTTTTTTTTAAAAAAACTATTGCACAATATGTTGCTTCAAAAATGCACTGAAGACAATGCTCAGTTACAACTGCGCCAAATAGCTTAATAAATGTGAAACTGGCTGAGTTATGCTATGTTCACACCGAACGCGTTTTGAGCTGCAAGAGCAGCCGGTTTACATGCAAAGTCAATGGGGGACGCGCCTCTAGGGGTCGTGCATCACGTCACGTCCGTTTTGAGCGGCGCGGAAGGGGCGGCAGAGCGTTTTCCGTGCATGCGGTGCCCGCGGCAGCCGCCGCCGCTCGAATTGAAAAAGCTGAACTTTCGCCGCTCAACGCGTCTTGACAACCAATCAGGGAGAGTCAGCTATGTGGCGCGGTAACGAGGGGACGGATGTTGCGCAAGTGTGACGTATTGTTTGTGAGACACAGAAACAACCCGCAAATTTGTGTTCAAGTATGGAGGAGTTCAAGAAAGGAGAAAGAAAAAGGACCTTGCCTGGCGGAGTGTCAGTGAGGAAGTCGGGATATCGGGTAAGTTTTGAATTGTAAACTCCTCCCACACCCCGCCGCCACCGCCGCTGCTGCTTCTCGTTCCGGTCTGAACACCAGTGCGTCCAGTGCGTCCACCTTGAGACGTTTCGTGCTTTTTGGCCGCTCAAAACGCGTTCGGTGTGAACGTAGCATTAAATAGCCATTTTTGTGTTTTCTAAGATCAGTTGGTTGTGGCTACTACATTGTATTTTTATTTTATTTTATATAATCTGTTTTATATGTCCATTAATTGATTATTATCTGAAAGTTTCATTAAAATCTATCAAGTGAGATAGATGAGATAATTTGTCAACAAAGTTTACTCAAATAGGTATTGGCAAAGTGTAATAGATATTGTGCAATCAGGGCACAGGAATATCATGCAAATTCCACAAAGAAAGGTTGGAGGCAACCTTTTTGATGTGAAGTGACAGCATCGACCACTGTTCCACTTCAAACTCACAGGCAAAAACAGTATTGCTACACTTTCAGCAGCATGTAATAATAACCATCTGATGAGTAACTGACAGCAATGTGAAAGTTTGTAACATTTGCATGAACTACTTTGATTTCTTTTCAGATTAGAGTTGTTTTAATACAGAAGAGATCCACTTTGGCTTTGACTCGTCTGACTTGCTGTTGAACTATCTCTTCAATCCGAGGTTGTTCAAAAAGCTATTATGTCAAATGTTAATAGCCTGTTCAAAGAACCCCACTTCAAAAGATCTGAACCTTTCTTTTAATTAAAATGGAAAAGAGATGGAAGCTGCAGCTCTTCTGTGGTTCTGTACATGATCATTTAGCAGCTATAACACGAGTGTAAACTTAAGTTTTGACTACGGTATTCTTTCCCAATGAAAGATTTCTCTTTACATTTAGGTAAAGTATGGAAAAGGCATATTGCATTTATAGCAATCCATTTGCTATCACTCACAGCCACAAATCTAATCAGGACAATAATGTTTTTACCTGTGTCAGTGTGTGTATTTTTCTCAATACAAAATCTCATGAACTACTAGACTAACTTTATTGAAACTTGCAGAGACTACTCAATAAATGTCTATCTACAACTGATTACATTCTGGAGTCAACCCAATACAAGTTGTCTTCCACAGCCAACAGAACTTTAAAACACAAAATAATAATAATAATAATTAATTCAATTTATAACGCACTTTTCATTACTGAAAATCTCAAAGTGCTACACATATATTGAATGCTACACACATTCATAAACCGGTGGCGGCAGACTACCATGCAAGGTGCTTTCCAGTCCTACCGGGAGCAACTCAGGGTTAAGTGTCTTGCCCAAGGACACAACGACACATGGTGCGGGTCCCGGGAGTCGAACCGCCAACTTTCCGATCGGGAGACGACTGCCATTACCACTACACCACGGCCGCCCATCTTTAGAGCAAATTACCAGAAAAAAACTCAATGACATTTGTGTAGCTCATGTATGACATTGCATTGTTGTCATTTCAGTATGGTCAGTGTGACAGACTGTCATGGCTATAACTCATTCTGTTTTACATATATTGAATTAAAATTTGATGTGGGAGCAGCGGAGATTCATTCAGAACACACACTTGAGCATGATGTCTAATAATATTGTATGAGATGGCTTATAACATTATTTTTAAGGTTTGACTAAAACTGCTGTAACTCCATATTCAGAAGATTTATCTATTAAGATTGTGATTCTGGACAACCGTAAATCCCAATAGTTTTCCCAGGAGCATACAGTCTGTCATACTGACCATACTGAAATGACAACAATGCAATGTCATACATGAGCTACACAAATGTCATTGAGTTTTTTTCTGGTAATTTGCTCTAAAGAATTACTGCCTGAATTTGTAGCTCTCCTCTCAAGATCCACTTGTTGGGTAACATTGCCGCTGGGAGCTGCTTGATGATGAGAAGACAAAAAGAGTCTTTTAATTACAAAGACAACAGATGCTCCGGGGTTGCTGCTCTGCCCTTTCTTTTACGTAGTTTAATTTGCTCTCTGTTAATTAAAAATGTGCTTCTGCGTTGCCTTCCATAAAAAAGATCTTAACGTGTTAAAACGAGAGACAGTCTGAGAAGCAATTCATCATCAGTTTTTTTATTGGTGCCCTGTGAAGAATTCTGCTTGAATAATGTGTGCACAGAAAACCCTAAGCTTTTTTTTTCACCCGCTGTGGAAAGCAGAGTTAACGTTTTTCAGAATCATATGTAATGTCATATGTACGAGTCCAGCTCATACAAGGTGCCAACAATCAAAACACGTCTCTTTCGTACATCCATACCAATCACACAATAAAAGTCATAAGAATAAAAGTAGAACAAAACTATGTGTCATCCATAAGTGGGTATTGCACATAGGTAAATAAATTCCTCACCCAATACGTGGCACAGTGTCACATGAACCAACAAACTTTAAAAGCTATTGATGTTTTATTTTGCAGCATTCAGGACTGTAATGGCCCATGAGTAGCAATTATTTTTCAGTCTGTTTTTCAGAATCAGAATATCTTTACTGACATTGCACCAGGTACAACGTGAGCATGTACGCGCAGTCATCCTGAAGGGGGACTAAGTGTGTGAAGCTGCAGCTGATTATCAGTGCGGCCATCTAATCCCTTATCAGAATGATAATCTTAAGGGCAAAGCAGAGCTGTGCGTCTGTACGAGCGCCGCGCCACGCGCGTGTGCAGTTCACAGCAGAGCTCAGCGTGAAGCAGCAACGTTTTCGCTCCAAATACTTGATGTCATTTGAGCAGAAGCAGGGCGGAGCGTTTAGCTACGGGACAAATTGAGGTCGCTGATTGGTCATTTGCTGACACGCCTACTGATTTGATTGACAGGTCGGGAAAGGCAGAGGGCTGCGCAGCTTTGTTCTGTGTTTATATGTTAATAAAAAGTCCTAAAAATTAGAATTAAAACAGGGAGCGCTGGTCCTTCAGCCCACACAGCAGACCAGCACAACAGGAAATGTTTAGAACCTGCGCATCCACGTTGGACATGACTTTAGTTCACTCGTGACAAGTTCATTCATTCCTCCTCATCGGAGGAGGAAGCGAATGGTGACCGCTTCAAGCGATCACTTGACTTTTGGCAAAAAAACAAAAGAAAAGCCAAGTTCAGCGATGAAGAAGGGATATTTAATACATTTGTGTCTCATACAAAACAGTCCGCCACCGGGCAGTTTATTGTGAGACAACGCGCGCGCGTGAGCGGTCGTAAAATTTGAGCTTGGCGCGTTCACGCCCGCGTTCAAAGGCTTGTGCCGCGGCGCTCACACGG
>JBBPBX010051935.1:0-18346 GCA_038048925.1 Garcialebias charrua
CATGCACCACATGTACATGTGGTGGAACGAAATTGTGTACACAGGGTCCCAGTCCAACAAAAGTATAAATTGTAAAAGATAAACAGTAATAAGGTCTAGGATGGGAACTAAGAAAAACAATAAGTAAAAACATGTTAAGGACTAGTAGTACAAAAACAATATGCAGAACAGAAGCACGAACATGAGTCTGTGTGAGCAGATGAGTACGAATGAACACAGCAGCATGAAATAGATCAGCAGCATGAGATCAGCAGCACATGTGAACAATCAAGTGGCATTACAGTGATTTTTTTTCACAGTGATTACTGCAAGTCCTCGACTTAAGGCGGTCTCGACTTACGGCGATTCGGTGTTACGAACGTATTATCATTAAAGGGGACCACACATGCAAAATTCACTTTTTAATGTTTTTTTACTCAACTTTGGGTATGTACTTCATAAAAAAACAGTCCTAAGGCCAAAGAAATGCACCCAGTGGTTTATTTACTCTAAGTAGATTTATTTGTCTGTGATACAAACGGTTCGTTTCTCACTTCACAAACCGCAGCCAATCACCTCAAACCTGAGCCACAACCCACCCCAACCTGAGTCCAGCCCCTCACCTAGCAACCCCTGGTTAGGCTCAACCCACTTCTGTATTAAACACATGACTGTTGTTTTTCATGATTTCATCTCATCTTTTGTTTATATGTTCTTAATTTCATGTGTACAGCACTTTGTTGCAGCTGTGTTTTTTTAAATGGCTTTATAAATAAAGTATAATTGTTATTTTTATGTTTTAGTTCAATTTTTAGTGTATTTGCGATCGCTCCCAACGCGCAGCCGGCAAAAATTAAACGAGCAGACCCCCGGCGTAGGGACCGGCGGCAACGGGACCCTCTTCTGGCGCGATGGAGCGGAGCTTCAACTGTACAGCCTCGCTGCAGCCTCGCAGCAGCCTCGCAGCAGCGAGGACCTTCTCCTTACGGATTAATTTACGGGAGACACTTGGTGAACTTTGTGTTGTCTTGACTGGAACAGCGATAACTCCCAAAATCGCCGCGTGCAACGAGCGGAGCTGGCGAACACCGGAAGAGGAACAAGCTAACATTAGCATCGGATTCGGGTGGTCTAATGCTAAAAGGAGCAGCAAATTGCGGCGCGCTCAGACGGGTTTCGGTAAGTTATCTTAAGCTAGCACTAACAGTAAGTCAAATGAGTAATAAAAAAAGAGCTAATTTTAAAACAACAACACATTACAGATACTGGCTGTTACAGAGGGCGTAAACAGATCTTTGAAGGGCGTGGACTTCAGAACTCAGTATCAGAAACCGGTCGTTCAAAACGAAAGTTAAAAATGGCAGAATTAAAAAGGGTATAATTAATTATCTAAGAATTATTTTGTGTATTAAAATGAATTAATATTGTCAAGATAGCACACAGACATAACATAAAAAATTTAAAGACCTATATGTGGTCCCCTTTAATAAAATAAATAAATAAAATTGAAAAAAAAAAAAATTCTTATTTTATGTGTTTGAATGTTCTTGATTTTATGTGTACAGCACTTTGTTGCAGCTGTGGTTGTTTTAAATGGTTTTATAAATTAATTATTATTATTATTATTATTTTGAAGCCAATTACGCAGTTTTCAGCAGTGTTCGGCAGTTGTCGGTTAGCTTCGGTTACCTCCATCTTCGACAGCCGGCTTTGGACAGACCGTCTGTCCGATCAGAGATTGCTTCTCTCGGATAAATGAGCTGGAAACGCTAGGTGAACTCTGTGGACGTCTCAGGTGGACAAACGGCTTGGTGGCCTGGATGTTGGTGGCACCCGGAGCTAACAAAAACGCGGACGAACGGCTTGGCGGCCTGGATGTTGGTGGCACCCGGAGCTAACATGCTAATGCGGAGAAACGGCTGCGCGGCCTCGGATGCTACCGGGACACGAAGCTAACATGCTAACACGCGGATAAACGGCATCACCAGCTCCCAGTAAGTTATTAACTCTTTTTCCCTTCATTATGGCTCCAAATGTATGGAGCTAACATGCTTTACTGTAAACAGTTTGGACCGCGTGAAGCAGCAGGAAGCAGCAGGAAGCTGCAGAGCTCGGACGTGGAACTAGCTAACATGCTAATAGACGGAGACAGGCTTCAGCAATTCACAGTAAGAAATTAACTATTTTTTTCCTTCATTATGGCTCCAAATGTACTGTATGTGTTTTTTGATAATTATGTAGGGTACTGTGTTAGGATAGGCAAAGTGCTTGGTAACTGTACAGTACCGTACATGTACGTGTATAAGTGGCGGCTAGTGTGTACTTCCGACTTACGGCGATTTTTGACATACGAACGGGCGTAGGAACGGAACTCGTTCGTAAGTCAAGGACTACCTGTATCCTGACTAGGTATTAATGAGTCTAACAGCCTCAGAGTAGAAGTTGTTCCTACATCTAGTGGTTCTATATTTAGCGTGCATTCACACCAGTCCTGTTGTCCCGAACTCTAGTCTGTTTGCCTAGGACGTCCGGTTCATTTGGGGAGGTGTGAATACGCCAGCTCACAGAACAAAGAGGCAAACTCTGGCCTGTCTAATAACCTAGGTCTCGGTGCGGTAGAAGAAAACTCGAGTGCGGTTTGAGTACAGTGTGAATGCAACCAGACCAGACACCGCTCCGCAAGCAGGAAGTGAACTACAGTGCAGCGCAAACAAATATGCATTTCTCTTACCTCATGGAGCCGTCAGCTTGCATTGTGTGAAAAACAACATTTTCCATGGTCTTCTGCATCTTCCACTCATGCTGAGTCCATTGTTGAAAAATGACTAGATAGAACTCCAAAAACCGCATAAACCTGATGCCACTCCGTTTTTGTTTTTATTTACAGAAGAAGAAGTAGAAGAAGTGTCTTCTTCAGAGGTTTTTGTGTCGTTTCTTTCAGTAGTTCTTGGTGCAGCGCCACCACAGGCGAGTGGGGGAACAGGTTGGTTCGAAAAGGTTGGCTCGACTGCACAGTGCAGTGTGAATGCAAACCGCACCAGCTCAAATGTAAACAAATTGTTATGAATATTGGTCCCCAACCGAACCAAGTTTACCAGACTATCCGGTGTGAAAACAACCTTAATGCTCCTCCACCTCCTTCCTGAGGGGAGTGGGGCAAAAACTGTGTGTGCTTGGTGAGTGGGGTCTTTCATGATGCAGGCGGCCCTCTTCCTGCATCTGGAGGTGTAGATGTCTGTGATGGTGGGGAGGCTGACTCCAACAGTCTTCTGTTCAGCCTTCACTACTCTCTGCAGAGTCTTTCTTTCTGCAGCTGTGCAGCCTCCATGCCACACGTTGATGCTGGAGCACAGGATGCTCTCCACTGCACATCTGTAGAAGGAGGTGAGGACTGAGCTTCCCAGTTCAGCTTGCCTCAGCTGCCTGAGGAATTGGAGTCTCTGATTTGCTTTCTTGATCAGGCTCATTTCTGCCTCTTTTGTCCGAGAAAAGCAGCTCCATCCAATTCTGGGTCTGCGGATCTGTAACCCAAGTAAAATCAAAGTTGCAGCTTCACGTTTAAAAGTTGCCTAATTATTTTCACTCCAACACATTAAAACTGACTAAACTAACCAATAAACACACTACATCAGGGCTTAATTTGAGCCGGATCTTGCCAGAACAAAATCCAGGAACTCTTATTTTGACAGGTTGTGCTCTGGCAACTGTTTGCTTGGATCCGGTAACTCTCGGGCTTACAGAGGTTACGAAGAAATATGACTGCCTTGTCATTTGGGAAGCCATATACTTGAACAGTGTCGCTCCCCTCTGCTGCTGAGACGTTAAATAAACTCTGATACCTCTGCTGCTGGTTGTTATGATGCTCTGGACGCTTGTCACCCACAGCATGCAAGGAACAAAGAGAAAACTCAAAGCGAGAGTGATATCTTCCTCTTTTGCATTGATATATATATATTTTTTTTTTGTATCGATGAGTTTGCCAATACAATGTAACTCATTTCAACATTTAAACTTCAGTTCTTGCTGATGGCAAAAATTAAATATAGTTTGGCCATTGTGAAGTACTGTTCTGTTTTTAAAAAATGACTAATATTTTAATTGTAATAATACACTATTATAATAAATATTAATATCTATATTATTATTTAATTACCTGTTGTAGCTTTTTAGACAGACTCAGTTTGTTGGAGATGGTAAAGCTGGATAGTTGATGGAGTGAAACCATGACAACAGTGGATTGCTGCTGTGTTACACAGCGTCTCCAGCAGGAATTTCACAATGCTTCTGCCAACATGACCATACAATGTGGAATTCAAAGTCATATTAAAAAGGTTTAGTTAAAAGCGTTTTCATAAAGTCCTATGAAATTTTAAAGATTCAAGTTGTTTTAAGAAAGCAAAATCCACTTTGGTGTAAGTCGAGACATTTTACGTCATTCGTTGACTTGGTGAAATGAGCTTGTATATACAGCTACATCATAGTTTGAGTGTTTATGAAGCATTCACACTATTGTGATTAATTTTTCTTACATTTTTTGAGCAATTCTTGTCCTGCAGTTTTCAAGCTATTTCAACAAATCATATATCAAAACGTTTAGCTCTTTCAGGAGAAGCTATGACTGTATTGGTGCAACTTTAGCTTTTTGAAATATTTAGCCTTTTCTACCACTTTTTTCTCATATAAAATGAATTGAGCTCATTTTTCATCCTTCATATCTTTAGATCTGTTTACAACATTTTACTGCTCCTTGTTCTGGTTCAGCTTCTTTCAGCTTCTTTGTGCACATTTAAACTTTGTTTCAGCTACTTTCAGCTTCTTTGTGCAAATTTAAACTTTGTTTCAGCTACTTTCAACAGTTTTTTCCTGCTGTTTGGTGCTCCTTTCAGATTCTTTCAGCTACAACATTTTTGTGCTTCATCTAACTTCTTTCTACTATTATCAGCTTGTTATGCTCTTTCAGTTAATTTCTGCATGTTTCAGCTTTTTCTATTTCAGCTACTATTTAGTTGTTTTATGCTAATTTGAGCATTTTCAGCTAAATCATTGGCACTCATTTAAACTTTTTTCAGCCTAATTCAGAAAAAAGGTGCTCTCTCCACTTTCTTCTGGCAATTTTAGCTTCTTTCTGCCTTATGTGCTTATTTTTCTTCTCCTATTCTGCTCCTGCTTCATGGAATATCTTACAAAAAGATCTGAAGCTCTCGACCTTGACTTCTCTAAATGGTTTTCAGAATCTGTTGGAATCCTGGCAAAAACCAATGCAGATTTGTTCCTGTCTTTGATTTTATACGTCTACCTTATAATGTTTTGCTAGTTTTTTGATACTTTGTTAAAAAAAAAAAAAAAAATCTTTTGTTTTTTTCTCTCTTTTTGTTTTCTATTGTTTATTGTTTGTTTGTTTATTGTTTAATGAAATTCTATCACTGCTGTTCATTGTTCTTTAGTTTTAGCAGGTCGCTTTCGTAAATGAGCCCATGAGGTTCAAAAGATTTACCTGACTAAATAAAGGTCGAATGAATGAATGAATGAATTTTCAGCTGTTTTTTGTTGTTGTTGCTAATTTCTGCTTTATTCAGACAATTTCCACTTTTTTGTGCTCATTTCAACTTCTTTTGCAAATGTGGTCTTTCTGCATTGTTCTGCTAATTTAAGCTTGTTCAACATTTTCAGCAAGCTTTTTTAGAAGGTACAGGTAATGTCATCTGTTTTTAGATAAATCAATTTTTGTGGTAATTTCTTCTACTTTCAGCCCAATTAATTTATTTCTGCTCATTACAGCTTGTTATGTTCCCTTTAGCTTTTTCTGCTAGTTTCAAGTATTTCTGCTATTTCA
The DNA here is from genome assembly GCA_038048925.1 of Garcialebias charrua. Classification (NCBI taxonomy): domain Eukaryota; kingdom Metazoa; phylum Chordata; class Actinopteri; order Cyprinodontiformes; family Rivulidae; genus Garcialebias; species Garcialebias charrua. The sequence continues at coordinate 5,813 of JBBPBX010051935.1, forward strand.
GCTACTATTTAGCCATTTTATGCTAAATTTAACTTTTTCAGCTAATTCTACCATTATTGAGCTAATTTCAGCTCTTTCCACATCCTTCTGGTAGTTTATGCTTCTTTTTTCCTTTGCAGATAGTTTTAACCTTCTTTTTTTTTTGGTGTGCCAATTTCAGCTGTTTTAACCAATTTACCAACTTTGTGCTCATTTCTGCTTATTTAAACAAAATTCAGCAAAAAATTTGTTTTTTCTGATAGCTTGTTCTTCCATTTTAGCTACATTTCAGCATGTTTAGCTAATTTCAGCTGTTTTTCCAGCAAGTTCTTCTGCAATAAGCATCCATGCTGCATTTTCGTAGAGAATGCAATTTCTCTAATTTTTTCTTGTTTGTGTTTTTTCATGCAGACTAAAGAGCAGGACTGTTTAAAAAAAAGTTTTATTTTTTGTGCTTGAGCCATACCTACACAATGAGGATGTGCCCCTCTAATAATAATAATAATTTGTCACATTTGTCATCTGTGTATGTTTCCCATACTTGACAGACGAAATTGGTCTTCTGCCTTTAACCCAACCACCACCAGGTGATATCTACTTTAAAACAAAGAAGGCTTGTTTGCTTGCAGCTTAAATGTTGGCCAGCCAATCATGTACACAAGCTGAAATCAAGTTAAAAGTATAGAGCAGCGACAACATTTTTTTTTGGGTGTGGTCGTGAGATGGAGTGAGTCGCACTTGCCAGTGCTCCGGGTAAAATTTATTTTTTAGTACCACCAAGCCCTCTATATGTAATATTTTTTGCCTATCATCACGCACACAACTTCTATCAAGCATCTCTTTTGAAGATTTTAAATTAAAAATGTCTCAAAAGTCGACAAGATCCAAGAAAGACGCTGAGAAGGATGACGCTGGCCTAACCCTCGAGGCAATTACCTCGCTGCTGGAGGAACACCGCGCGGCGCTGTCAGCTGAGTTTAAACAAACTTTTCACCAGCTGGATATCAAATTGGACCAAACTCGGCTCGCGGTGGAGGAACACGGCCAGCGTGTGTCATCACTGGAACTTGTCACTAACGACCTGAGCCAGCGCATGTCGGAGGTGGAAAACACCTGCTCAACTCTGCAGGAGGAAAACGCCAGACTAAGATCTAAACTGGCGGATTTAGAAAATCGAAGCAGACGGCAGAATATTCGTGTGCTGGGTTTACCGGAATCTATTGAAAGCGGACGTCCCACAGACTTCTTCTCCAACCTGCTGTGCGACATCTACGGGCGTGACACGCTTCCTTCTCCACCCGAACTGGACCGGGCCCATCGAACCCTCGCTCCGAAACCCGCCTCGGACCAGCGGCCGCGCCCGGTTATCCTGCGAGTGCACCGGGTCCAGGTAAAGGAGCTGCTGATCCGGGAGGCCCGACGCAGAGGCAGGCTTGAATACCAGGGTAAACCGGTGCGGATCGTGGAAGACTACAGCCCAGAAGTCCTCAACCAGCGAGTGGAATATAAGGACGTGATGTCCGCACTGTATTCTTTGGGTCTAAAACCTGCTCTGCTTTTTCCTGCTCGACTTCGCGTGACTTTACCTGATGGAAACAGAAAGTGGCTGGGCTCGGTCGAAGAGGCGCAGAAGTTCAGTGACACCTTTCAAGCTTCACAGCGCAAGTAATATTTAAACTTTTCTTCTAACTGATGAACAATGTACGGAAGCGTATTGCTGACACCAATGCGCTGTTCCCGCACTGGCTTTGTTTCTGTTTACACTAAACTTTTCTTTACATGAGGTGAGGAACAGATGAGCAGGACTCTGCACATACTCTGATTATCTGAGACTTTTTTAGTTGCAGCTTTTTTTGAACTATTAACATTTTTGAAATGAAACATTTTTCCTTTTCTCGTTTACCTGTTGACTATTTTGAGCTGAATCTTGGGTTAGTCCTGGATTGATTGATAATTAATTTGAGATTGGGATTAATTTAACTTTACGTTTGTATATGTGTGCGTGATTACCGGTACATGTGTATACATTTTTTGGCCTTGCATACTTTAAACTAGTTTGTGAGGTGCTTATAAAAAAATTTTTTTTTTTTTTTTTTTAGGCATTAGGTATTTAGGCACATAAATAATTGAAGTAGGCCTATCCAGGTATAAAAATGGGTGAAATATATAATGTTTTTAATATATTATTTTGAACTATTAACATTTTTCCTCTTCTTGTTTACCTGTTGACTATCTTGAATTGAATCTTGAATTGGTCTTGGACTGATTGAAGATTTAATTTAGGATTAGGATTAATTTAACCTTGTTTATATGTGTATGCGTGATCACACATCTATGTGTACATTTTTGGCCTTGCATGAGGTGCTTATACATTTTTTTTTCCTCTGATGATACTGGAGCACTAGTTTAAAAGTTAGACAGGAGACTTATTTTTAATTTCTATGGAGCTTGCTGCTTCTGTCTGTTGCAGCTGTCCAGGGTGGGAAAGGGAGGGGGGTGGGGGGTCCATCACTGCCATTAATTTATATTTTCTTTCACTTTGCCAAGAACTGCACAGCCATCAACACATTAGACTGTATTACCTACCTTTCTTATACAAATTATTAGTAATATGAGTGGTCAGTTGGTGTTGTCAAGCTGGAACGTCAAAGGTTTAAACCACCCCGTCAAGAGAAGGAAGGTGCTCTCTCATTTAAAACAGTTAAATACAGGCATTGCTTTCCTGCAGGAGACTCACATTAGAAGTGACGATAGCAAACGATTACTGCAAACATGGCACGGGCAGAGTTTCCATTCCTCATTTCGAGCAAAGGCTCGGGGCGTCTCGATCCTCATCAGTCAAGACATTTCATTTGAACCTTTTCAAGTTAACTCAGATAAATATGGTCGTTTTGTGATTGTTTCCGGTAAATTGTACAACACACCAGTAGTGCTAGTTAACGTTTATGCCCCAAATACGGATGATGTTGGTTTCTTTGAGAAATTATTTTCACTGCTCCCGGACCTAAACACATACTCATTGATACTCAGTGGTGACCTGAATTGCTGGTTGGACCCAGTTTTGGACAGATCCTCTACAAACCCTGCCACAGCCAGCAGGTCGTCCCACACTATTCGTGCCTTTCTATCTAAGTATGGCCTGTGCGATGTATGGCGTTTTTTACACCCAGCTGAGAGAGAATATTCTTTTTTTTCTCATGTTCATCATTCATACTCGAGGATCGATTACTTTTTCATGGACAACAAACTTCTTCCCTCTGTCCGTGGCTGTGACTACCACAGTATTGTCATCTCAGACCATGCACCTGTCACTCTGTCTTTGTCCCTCCCTGACATTCCTATAAGGAGTAGACAGTGGAGATTCAATTCAACGTTACTGTCAAACAATGATTTTGTTACATTTATAGAAAAAGAAATAACCTTCTTTCTATCCATAAACAGAACTCCTGGGATCCCATTGTCAACCGTTTGGGATACCCTTAAGGCCTATCTTAGGGGACAAATCATTTCATATACCGCCCGGCTGAGGCAAAAATCTCAAAAAGAAAGAACTGATTTAGCCCAGCAGATAAAAGAAATTGATCAACAATATGCTCAAAACAAATGCCCTAATCTGTACAAAAAAAAAGTAGAACTCAAAACTAAGTTTGATTTATTGTCTACATACTCAATAGAACAATCACTTTTGAAAAGTAAATCATCATTTTACATACATGGAGAAAAGTCAGGAAAACTACTGGCAAATCAGTTGAAGGGTGCCATGGCTAAACAAATCATCCCTAAGATCCAATTAGAGAACGGCACCACAACTCTAGATCATTTACAAATTAACAGAGCATTTAAGGACTTTTATTCCCATTTATATACTTCAGAATCCCATACCAACAAGAATTTATCTTCTCAGTTTTTCGAAAAGACCAACATGCCAAAACTCACACCCAACCTGAAAGATGCACTGGAGATCCCAATATCCCTGACAGAAATTGTGTCAGCTGTATCGGTAATGCAGTCTGGCAAATGTCCGGGTCCTGACGGCTTCCCTGCTGAATTTTTTAAGAAATTTTCTTCATTACTTTCCCCACTCTTACACTCGGTTCTCTTAGAGTCATTTGACCAAGGATCCCTTCCGAAATCTTTTTTAGAGGCCTGCATTACCCTCATTGCAAAGAAAGGAAAAGACCCAACTCACTGTTCCTCTTATCGACCAATCTCCCTTTTAAATACAGACGCCAAAATTTTAGCCAAAGTTCTTGCTCAAAGGTTGGAAAAGATCCTTCCTTTGATCATATCAAAAGACCAGACTGGATTCATTAAAGGCAGGCACTCCTTTTTTAATGTCAGACGCCTTTTTGACATTATTTATTCTCCTTCGGATACTGTTCCTGAGTGTGTTATTTCCCTTGATGCAGAGAAAGCATTTGATCGGGTTGAATGGGACTACTTGTTTAATGTTCTTGACAAATTTGGTTTTGGCCCCAATTTCATTACATGGGTGCAATTAATTTACTCACATCCCACCGCAACCATTCGTACCAACTCTCAGATATCAAAACCCTTCAGTCTACATCGAGGAACTCGCCAGGGATGCCCACTGAGCCCTATGCTCTTTGACCTGGCAATTGAACCTCTTGCCACTGCCTTGCGGTCCTGTGACACAATTTCAGGAATCTGGAGAGGCGATATGGAGCACAAGGTCTCCCTTTATGCTGATGACCTTTTACTTTTCATTTCTCATCCGACTGACACGCTGCCCTCCGTTTTATCATTACTTGAGGAATTTGGAATAAACTCTGGTTACAAATTAAACCTGAGTAAAAGTGTAATTTTCCCTGTCAATACCCTGGCGCAGACTCTTGACTTTGGTAAATGGCCTCTTAAAATTGAGAAGACAAAATTCTCTTACCTGGGTGTTACAGTTACGAGGAGGTATAAAGATTTATATCAAGAAAACTTTGTCTCTCTGTTGAATCAGACAAAGCAGGCATTATCCCGATGGTCACCGCTTTCCATTTCCCTCACAGGCCGTATTAACTCAGTCAAGATGGTCACTTTACCTAAGTTTTTATATCTTTTTCAAAATATTCCTGTTTTTATCCCTGGTTCATTCTTTGTTCAGTTAGATTCCATCATTTCATCATATCTGTGGCAAGGAAAACGTCCACGCTTAAATAAGACACATCTCCAAAAAACTAAGGCCGCAGGCGGTCTTGCCCTTCCAAATTTCCGCTTTTATTATTGGGCAGCAAACTTACACTGTCTAGCATTCTGGTCATTCTATTACAACAGGCCTGACAGCCCTGACTGGGTAGAGATGGAGTCACAGTGTTCTGGGAAATGGTCCTCCGTGGCTTTCTTGGGATCCTCACTCCCGCTTCCACCACTTACAACTGTTATAAATCCAGTTATAAAACACTCACTAAAAATCTGGGCACAATTTCGTAAATGTTTCAATTTCTCTAGTTTCTCTCTCTATAGCCCTATCATGTCTAACCAACTTTTCAAACCCTCATCTCAGGACTCTGTTTTTAAAGAATGGCAAAGAAGGGGTATAGTACGCTTCAATGACTTGTTTCTCAATAACACTTTAGCTTCATTTCAACAACTATGTGAAAAATTTGGTCTTCCCCAGTCCAATTTTTTCAGGTATCTCCAAATACGGCACTTTATTACTCTTCATTTGTCCAGCCTCTCCATTTCAACCGATAGCAGTATTGTTGACACTATTCTTTCTCTAGACCCAAATAAAAAACAGTCCATTTCATTCATTTACAGTAAACTATTGGATTTGAAGCGTGCTTCCTCAGATAAAATAAAAGCTGCTTGGGAAGAGGATCTCGGCTCCTCTATCTCAGAGGACTCTTGGACCTCCATACTCAAACTGGTGAGCTCCAGTTCTCTCTGTGCTAGACATTGTCTAATACAATTTAAAGTGGTGCACAGAGCTCACATCTCTAAACTGAAATTGTCCTCTATGTATCCTGATGTCAGCCCATACTGTGTGAGATGCAAACATGCTGAAGCCTCTCTCTCCCATATGTTTTGGTTTTGCCCATCTCTGAACAAATATTGGCGGGAAATCTTTCAGACTTTATCACATGTACTAGATACACGCCTGAACCCTGACCCACTGATTGCTCTGTTTGGTCTTGTAGAGGGCATGACAAACCTAAATAAAAACCAACAACATGTAATATCGTTCACCTCTCTCCTGGCCAGACGAGCTATTTTGCTTAGGTGGAAAGAACCGTTTCCACCCACTCACGCTCAGTGGTTGGCTGACATCATGTCCTGTTTAAAGCTGGAGAAAATCAGATTCACACTCCAACAGAAAGAGGGTAAATTTGAGAATGTCTGGGGACCTTTCCTGAATCTGTTCCAGTCTCTTTGACAACACAACTCATTCAGGTTAATGCAGTCTCTTGGCTATTTTACCTTTTATTTATTTTTTTCCTTTTCTTTTGGCAGTGATTGGGTAGGGATTATTTTCTACATGTTGTAACTTAGATTGATTGTTGTGTTTTGTTTGTTGTTGTTGTTGTTTTTGTTTGTTGTTGTCTGAAGAAAAAAAATGAAAAATTCAATAAAAATATCTTGAATTTGAAAAGTATAGAGCAGCTGGTCAGCTGAAACAGCAATCAGGCTCCTTTAATTTTTGTTTTTCTTTTTGTCACCACACACATTTCTATTTTAGGCCAAGCTGAGACAGAAATAGAATTTTCAAATGGTTCTGCTCTCAGTGGGGAAACATGAATAATGAAGTAAAACCTCAAACTGATTGTGTCCATAGTGTTGGGTAGCTACAGCAGAGAAGCTCTCAGCTGGAATAAGTCACACAGTGTGAACAGCTCCACATGGAGAAGGTCACCAAGCTGAGAGGGCAGAAGAATCAACAAAAGTCATTCGGAAACGTTTCTTTTTATAGTTTTGTCAAAAAATACAGGAGCCTCAGAGAGTTTTCACATTTTTATACGCTCAAAGACAGTTTCCACTCAGTTGTTTCTTTATTTATTCAATGTACAGTGAGACACAGGTTATTTTTTTTCCGTTGCATCATGCAGGTAAGGAAAATGCTTCTATGCGAATGGAAAGTTCAAGGCTGAGTTCGCTGAAAAGCACCTTTAAGGTCAGATCTCGCTACAATTTACTCAGAAAACCGGTTCCTTTGAGGAAACAGGCTCACAGAAAGGGATGGTGTGGGTCCACTGAGGTCTGGTACAGAAACATATAAAAAAACAAAGACCTGGACTTCATGACATGAGGATTATGTGAAACAGAGGCTAAAACTTTGTATCAATTAAAACATGAAGAGGTTACAGAGTTCTAAAAGAATAGTTCTACTAATAACAGGATAATGAGAATTCAAAGACATGTCATGAGTCAAACAGGTGTTTACATTTATTTTCCCTCCCCCTCCCTCTCACAACCCCTGGACTTTCCACAGGTATGGATTTGTTTACATGCAAATGTCACACTGGCGCTGCTGTGTCGTCGCCTCCGCCCACCATCACTGCACACAGTCACGAAGCAGTACGACGCTCACTAGGACTTCTCATCGCGTTTCTTCTTCTGAAACTTCCTGAATTGAGACTGGATGGTGACTGCTGCCTTTTCGGTCTCTGGGGCGTCCAGGTCAATGTCAAAGTCATCTGGAACGTCCGTCTTGGACTCATCTAGGAAGAAAAGGAATGAGTGAATCTTATGGTCAAAGGGCACAATTAAATTTTTGTTAATTTTTTTCATTGTAGCAGTATTTTACATAAGATCAACAGTAATTTATCTACACATTTCTAAATGAAACTGACTGAAAGAACAATCCAAGGAGATTTCTCTGCCATTTACTTGACAGAAACATGATTTCAGCTGCTGTGGCACCTCAATGAACAGCTCATAAATCTTTCAGTTTCACAAACTTAAAAAAAACTCATTTTCAACTGGACTGCAAATGATAATGCCTAATGTGCTATATGCATTACAATTTGGGGGAAAAGTTATACAAAATACCCTGATGCATGCTCAATAATCCAGGTAGAAAAATCTTGAAAAGCTAAGTCTGTTCCTCTGGACATTCAAAAAACAAAACAAAACAAAACAAAAAAGTAGAAACGTTTCGTCTTTCGTCTGAAAGACTTCCTCACAGTGTTGCCAGGTGCGAAATGTAGGATTATCGTACTAGAGCCCTGAAATTATCGTATTTTGAGGGAGATTATCGTACACCCGTCATAAACAAAATAACAAGTACTGTATGCTCACCGGCACTCACAGCTTTGTGGCGTCAGTACTGGTGGGAACCATAGACCTAATTTAACAACTCAACTAAATTCTGTCTATTAAGTTTGTATTTTCAAGGAAATAATAACTTGATCTTTAACTTTACTGATATCACTGCTAAAAACATCCCTAATTGTACCCTGATGCATGCTCAATAATCCAGGTAGAAAAATCTAAAAAAGCTAAGTCTGGTCCTCTGGACATTCAAAAATCCCTAATTGTAAATTTAATATTCATTTTATTTATTTATTTTTGGAAATGCATTCTTTGTTTCATACCCTGGACATTCCATAAAGACATGTTGAACCGTTTCAGGGAAATTGCTGGTGCACATGTCACAAAAAAGTCCTGTTTCATGCTTTGCAATTATTTTAAGAGATTTATTAAGGTCTGTGTGTCCTGTTCTAATGCGAGTAAGTTCCTGTTTCTTCCTGCTTTCCTTGTATATCTTACCTTATGAATGTTGTGTAAATGTCTTCCTGTATCAGTAATAATGTCCCAGTTTTCCTGTCATGTTTTCTTAATATATTTATTTATTATAATTTAACGTTCAACTTTATATAAACGTTCTATCATTTTCATCACTTCTTCCAGACCGTGTCACACGGCTCTGCTTTTTCTAACGCATGGGGCGGGTGCAGCGGACTTTTCAGCCAATCATGGTCGTTGTTCTGCATATACGTCACTCTTCTGTCACATTTAGAAAAGCACGATTGGCTGGAATTTCAAGACGCCTTCAGGGTTCACAAAAAAACTCCGACAGACAGTTGCGACAGGCTGATGGAAACCGATCACAACTACACGTTCACAGAATGGCCAAATTATCGTATTTTTGGCCTTTTTCGGGATTATTGATCGTACATCGTACAGAGGGCAAAATTATCGTACAAATACGATAATTATCGTACACCTGGCAACACTGCTTCCTCAGTCTGAGAAGCTGTATTCAGCTCAGTCTTATAAATAGCACCCTCTCACAGTGGATCAACCAGTTGGCTGATGACAGCCGAAACCAGCTGCTCACATGATCAAGGAGGACCATCAGCCTAACGATGGATCGTTAGCACCCTGATGGTTGTTTGCTATTCACAGAGGGCTGAGTGATACTAACAGCATTGTAGGATGGGGACAGTTGAACCCGGAGGCCTCCACCTCTGTTTAATGATGGACGGTTTCTTTTCACAAAGATGGCCTCCTTTACTCCTCTCTCAAACCATTGTTCCTCTCTATCAAGGATGTGAACATCTTCATCCCTGAAAGAGTGACCGCTGGCCTGGAGATGAGTGTAGACCGCAGAGTCCTGACCTGATGATGTTGATCTTCTGTGCTGGGCCATCCTTTTGGCCAGTGGCTGTTTAGTTTCCCCGATGTAAGACTGATCACAGCCCTCCTGACACTGAACAGCATACACAATATTACTCTGTTTGTGCCGGGGGACTGGATCTTTGGGATGAACCAGTCTTTGCCGTAATGTATTTTGGGGTTTAAAAGCCACTGGGACGTTGTGTTTAGAAAATAAACGTCTCAATGTCTCTGAAACTCCCGCAACATACGGAATGACCACTGGTCTGGGTCTGGGTTCCTTCTTTTCACCTGATGGCTGGCTGGAGTCCTGTTTGGGTTTCTTCTCTGCTTTCAGGAAGGCCCAGTTAGGATATCCACATTTCTCTAGAGCCTGTTTTGTGTGTGATTTCTCCTTCTGTCTGGCTGCTGAGTTAGTGGGGACGCTGTCTGCTCTGTGGTACAGAGTCCTGATGACTCCTAACTTGTGCTCCAGAGGGTGATGGGAGTCAAACTGTAAATACTGGTCTGTGTGTGTGGGTTTGCGGTACACCTCAGTTTGCAAATTTCCTCTATCAGAAACTGAGACCTCACAGTCCAAGAAAGCCAACCTGCCATTTTTTACATCTTCTCGTGTGAACTTGATATATTTATCCACAGAGTTGATGTGATCAGTGAAATGTTGGACTTCCTGAGATTTAATTTTAACCCAGGTGTCGTCAACATACCTGAACCAATGACTTGGTGGTCTCCCTGAAAAGGACGTCAAGGCTCTCTTTTCTACCTCCTCCATGTACAGGTTGGCAACAATAGGAGAAACTGGAGACCCCATAGCACACCCATGTTTCTGCCTATAATATTGCTCCCCATATGTGAAGTAGGTTGACTGCAGGCACAGTTTCAAGAGTTGACACAGTTGCTCTGTGGAAAGTGTGGTCCTGCTGTTCAGAGTGGTGTCTGATTTTAACCTTAAACAGACCACCTCTACTGCCTCATCAACAGGAATGCACGTAAAGAGTGATGTGACATCAAGAGACCATTGTTTCATCAGTCTCCATGATGACATCCCTCACCTTATCCACAAAGTCCATGGTGTTCTGTATGTGGTGTTCTGAGCTGCCAACTAAAGGGACAGACGCCATATATTTGGAAAAATTGTAAGTGACCGAGTTAATCATGCTAACAATTGGTCTTAAAGGTACATACACCTTGTTTGTGGATTTTGGGTCAGATTCATGTCTGGACTCTGGCCTGGCTGCTCCAGGACCTTAAAGGGATTGTGACATGATTTTTTTACTATTCATAAAATTGCTCAAAATATATATATTTTATCATTTAAATATGTTTGTTTTTGCAAACAAAATGATAAATCACTTTAATTTTGCTTTAAAAGTGATTTTGAACTTCAAGCCGTGTTTAATCATGGGAAATCCCATTACACACGAACGCACCATCTGTGATGTCACACTGGGCAGAGCTCTGGGCTTGTCACAGTGCGCAGGTATGAGCAGCTCGACATGAAGGAAGTCTGATACAGCATCAGACCTAAATTAGATCCTGTTGTTTCTTGTTCCATCACCCAAACAATTTTCTGCTTCCCAAAATGAAGACAAATAGCTCAAATCTTCACATAGATTGCTAAATTCGTCCAGTTTTAAATTGTCCGCTATTAAAGACACCACAGCCCTCTGCCCAGTGTGACATCACATATGGTGCGTTCGAGTGTAATCGGATTTCCCATGATTAAACACGGCTTGAAGTTCAAAATCACTTTTAAAGCAAAATTAAAGTGATTTATCATTTTGTTTGCAAAAACAAACATATTTAAATGATAAAATATATATATTTTGAGCAATTTTATGAATAGTAAAAAAATCATGTCACAATCCCTTTAAGAGTGGTCCTGAAGCCCCTCCAGGACCTTCACAGAGTGGTCCAGAAGTCCTTTCCTTGAGATATTGGCCATGAGCTTCGGGTCGTTTTCCTGCTGAAAAAATGGCCTCAGTCTGAGGGTCCGGAGTGCTCTGGAGCAAGTTTTCATCCAGGGTGTCTCTGTACATTGCTGCATTAATCTTTTCTCTATCCTGACTAGTCCGCCAGTTCCTACTGTTGAAAAACATCCCCATAGCATGATGCTTCCACCACTATGCTTCACTGAGGGGATGGTGTTGGCCTGTTTTCCTCTAAACATGACACATGTCATTCACACCAAAGAGTTCAATCTTTGTCTCATCAGACTAGAGAATTTTGTTTCTCATGGTCTGAAAGCGCTCCAGGTGCCATTTGTCAAACTTCAGATGGGCTGCCATGTGTCTTTTATTTAGGAGTGGCTTTTGACTGGCCACTATACCATAAATCCTGCTGCAGAGATGGTTGTCCTTCTGGAAGGTTCTCCTCTCTTCACAGAGGAACGATGGAGCTCTGACAGAGTGACAACCTTGGTCACCTCCCTGACTAAGGCCCTTCTCCCCCGATCGTTGAGCTTAGATGGCAGGCCAGCTCTAGGAAGAGTCCTGGTAGTTCCAAACTTCTTCCATTTATGAATGATGGAGGCCACGGTGCTCATTGGACCTTCAAAGCAGTAGAACATTTTCTGTATCCTTCCCCAGAACCCGAGTCTGCATATTAGGGGTTGTACCCTTAATACAAAACGCCTGCCTACACACTGTACCTTTAACCTTTCACTCTGTCCATCGTAAGGCATTTGACTAGTTTTAAGTTATTGTTTGAGACTAACTGAATATTTAAGCATCATGGTGAGCTAATCTACCAAAATCAACTCAAAAGGTATCTGAGGTGTATCTCATATTTTGTTTTACCATGAAAATGTCCTGTTTATTTACATGGAGGGGGGCAAAACTTTAAAAAAATATATGGCAGCCAGCAACTGGGGGAACTTGCCTTTTGTGGCTTTACCTGCAGGCTTCCTGACATGTTTTTAATCAACATTTCTTGTTCACTCTGCTCACATATGATTGTACAGCCACACTTCCAGGCTGTCATATT
>JBBPBX010051937.1:9165-24397 GCA_038048925.1 Garcialebias charrua
TATATATATGATATATATATATATATATATACTATATATATAATATATATATATATATATATATATATATATTTTTTTTTTCTTCTTTCGGCTTTTTTCCCTGCGTTAGGGGTCGCCACAGCGAACTGGTCGCACGAAGATTTGGCAGTTTTTACGCCGGATGCCCTTCCTGACACAACCACAGACCACCGAGCAACCACAGCCCTCTGTGTGGAGCAGAGAGCTGATATCTAGGGTTCCCGGGGGAGCAGATGGTGTGGGTTAAGGGCCTTGCTCAAGGGCCCAGAGTGGGGCAGATGAGGGTGGAGACAAGTGTGACCGCTTCACTTATCCCACCCACATCTTTGATGTTGTCGGTACCGGGGCTTGAACCGGCGACCTTCCGATCACAAGCGCACCTTCTTAACCTCTGCGCCACCACTCCCAACATATATTATATATAATATATATATATATATATATATATATATATATATATATATATATATATATATATATATATTATATATATATATATATATATATATATATATATATATATATATATACAGGTAGTCCCCGACTTACGAGCGAGTTCCGTTACAACGAGGTGCTCGTAACACGGAAATCTCGTAATTTGGAACGGCCGCCACGTGTCTCGTAAGTCCGGAATTTCGCTCGTAAGTTGGAACGGTTTTGCTAGCGCGACTACAAACACTCGTTTTTCATCGAAAAACTGCTTATGAGTGCATAAAAATGATCGGAAACGTGTGTCCACATGTTTAGCTAACGAACTGTGGTGAAAAAACACAGAAAAACTCAGTATTTTTTGCGTTTTTTCCAAAAATTCGCCAGCTCGTAAGTCCGGAACCTCGTAAGTTAGAGCGCTCGTAAGTCGGGGACTACCTGTATATATATATATATATATATATATATATATATATATATATATATATTATATATATATATATACAGGTATTCCCCGATTTACGAGCGAGATCCGTCACAAGGGGGCGCTCGTAAACCGGAAATCTCGTAATTTGGAACGGCCGCCATTTCTCTCGTAAACCCGGAAGTCCGCTCGTAAATTTCGCCAGCGCACCTAAAAACACTCTATTTTCATCTAAAAACTACTTTTGAGTGCATAAAAATGATCGGAAACGTGTGTTTATATGCTTAACTTGCTAACTGTAGTGAAAAAACACATGAAAACTCAGTATTTTTTTCGTTTTTTCCAAAAATTCAACCCGGAAGTCCGCTCGTAAATTTCGCCAGCGCACCTAAAAACACTCTATTTTCATCTAAAAACTACTTTTGAGTGCATAAAAATGATCGGAAACGTGTGTTTATATGCTTAACTTGCTAACTGTAGTGAAAAAACACATGAAAACTCAGTATTTTTTTCGTTTTTTCCAAAAATTCGCAGCTCGTAAGTCTGGAACCTCGCAGATCAGAGCGCTCGTAATTCGGGGACTACCTGTATATATATATATATATATATATATATATATATACATATATATATATATATATATATATATATATATATATATATACAAATATAGTTTCTGTCACTCACACAGGGAAGCTGAGAACCCATGGAGATGCTGCCGTCCCAAACTTTGCATTAAACCTGTCCAGCAGCCCCAGCAGAGTAAAATATGACCTTTAACATGATTAAATCATGGATCATCATCGGCTGTTGGGGTCTTTTCAGTCTGTGCAAACAGCTGAGCTGCTGTCTGAAGAATGTTTTGTCTTTAGGTTCACACATTTATCATCGTTTGTTTGTGTTGAGCGTCTGAAAGGCAGCTTCTGTCTGTTACATCAACGCAAAACTCATTATTGTACTTTTAGATTGAGGTGTTGATGCAGAAACATCTGCTGAGTTTATACAACTCACTGCATGCATTTATTTCTGCAGGGACATGCTTTTGATGTAAAACTTGTCTGTGTTCATGTTGCAAAGGCTTGTTTGAGGAACAGTCCTCAACTGGTCTGCTGTCCAGACCTGACACCAAGAAATCGTTTTAAAATCAAAACAAACAGAATGTTGCTCAACTGGAGACGTGACCACTGACCAGATTCACCTACCTACCTCAGACCACAGTCTGAAAAAGCTCCATTCATCCATTTGCTGCCACTTATGGGGTGTCTGGGCACTAGGGATGGGGCAGATCCGATCCGGTATCGGTATTGACCTCCGATACCAGCATAATTTATGTATCGGATTTTCGATCAAACATGCCAATATTTTCCAATCCATGATGCACGTTGGCTTCAAGCTATGGAATGGATTACCTGAAGGAGGCGTGTCTCATGAACCCAGAGTTATAAGACCCGCCTCACATTCAGGAAATCCATTTCATAGTTTGCAGCCAGCTACAGCATGAGGACTGAGTGAGCAGCATCGTAGCTAACAGCTAGCCAACTTTTCATTGTAACATGTCCGCTGTGTGGAAGTATTTTACAATCAACACCGCAAGACAGTAACTTTCAATGTTTGCAGAGCCATAGCGCCACATTAAATCGTGGTCAAGTTAGTTTTACGTTGGACATTTGAGCTCCGGGGCTTCAGCGGGACGCTACTCTCGCTGAAACGAAACACAGGCATCCCGACCCGGTCAGCCACGTCCCCGTCTCGGTGGAGCGACAGGCTGAGAGCGGCTGACCGAAATCAGAGCGCCCACCCCGGATTGAACAAGAAAAACACAAAGCTGAAGCAACGGAGCTCAAATGTTTAGCAACTTCTCGGTAAACATTCTTCATTTACCTGCAGCAGGTTAAACATTTAACCACCTGAGAAAAGATAGCCTAAAATTAAAAAAAGTGGAAATTTTAGTTGGTTTTAGTTCAGCAGCTCGAGTGTTGAGTTATCACCTGGTGAAAAGAAGGAAGTGTTGAGCTCCTAAATCTCCTCATAAATATGAACGACTTCCTCTGAACCGGTACCAGTCAGTCGCTCCTGGTTTTCAGACAACTGGAAGGGTTGTTCAATGGGTGCGTTTTTTCAAGTTGTTTTGACCTTTGACCGTTGCTGCTCAGAGATCAGTCGCTGTGTCTCAATTCATGGGCTGCGTCCTCATGAGTGCGCATTTGTCGGCCGCATACGTCATTGCCCCGCGCGGAGGACTGTCCCAATTCGAAGACTCCTCCTCATGCGGCCGAGGAATGCGGCCTACTTCCTGCCGAAATCGAAGGATGCATCCGTGGAGCCTTCAAGACGGAGGCTATCCCAGAATTCATAGCGCCAGCAGAGATTTCGCGGGGGGGTGGGACTTTCTGCGTGCAGAGTCGGGGCTGCTGTGTGTTGTTGAGTCATCAGCTCGTTTTAACAACAACCTCAGCGCGAATATTCATTGAACCTTTATTTAGTCATCTCAAACAACCTCAGCTCGAATATATCTCATTAAAATTTAACTTCAGAAACGACAAAAAAAATTGTGTTAGCTGAATATACAGTATATTAGTGTTTCTGAGTTTACTGTTTTTGAAGAACTGATTACAAATCAGCTTATAAGGGGCAATCTTTTAAAACCCAGAGTGAACCTACAAAATGCAAGCTGTTGAGTAGCTCAACTGGTTAATCAACCTGCGATTGGTGCAGAGATACTTTTCTCGAAGCTGGTTCGAATCTCACTCGGTACGGTTAAAACTTATTTTACGTTTGTCTTTTATTGGATAAAAAAAAGGAGTTTCACAAACTCCTTCCTTTTAATCTCAGTCCTCATTTTTTATCCAATAAAAGACAAACGTAAAATAAGTTTTAACCGTACCGAGTGAGATTCGAACCAGCTTCGAGAAAAGTATCTCTGCACCAACCGCAGGTTGATTAACCAGTTGAGCTACTCGACAGCTTGCATTTCGTAGGTCCACTCTGGGTTTTAACAGATCGCCCCTTATAAGCTGATTTGTAATCAGTTCTCAACAAACAGTAAACTCAGAAACACTAATATATATACATGTATTCAGATAAATAATATATTTTAGCGGCGTCCCTTCTCTTTCCACACACACCAAGCGGCACACAAGAACTTCCCACCCACTTCAAGAGAACGCCCCACCCACTTCAATGCCGGCAAACCTGAAGGCTAGACCGTCCCATTTCAGCAGTTTCGCTCAGCCCACCCGGTCTTGTGAGTGCGTGGCCTACTCGGCCCAGCTAGGCTGGGTCCTCATGAGGATGCAGCCCCTGAATTGAGACACAGCCAGTGCCTCACAGCTCAGCTCCCTCTTCACCAGAACGGACCAGCACAGAGTCCTCAATATTCCAGATGCTGCATCAATCCATCTGTCAATACCATGCTCCATTCTTCCCTCACTCATGAACAAAACCCCAAGATACTTGAACTCCTCCACTTGAGGCAGAACCTCACCCTCAACCAGGAAAGGGTAATCCACTCTTTTCCGACCGAAGACCATGACCTCAGATTTGGAGGTGCTGATTTTCATCTCAGCCTTTTCACAATCTGTTGTGAACCGCTCCATTGAGATCTGAAAATCCCGGCACGGTGACACCAACAGACTAACAGAACCACATCATCTGCAAAGAGCAGAGATGGAATCCTGAGGTCGCCGAACCAGACTCCCTCCTCTCCTCTGGCTGCACTGAGAAATCCTGTCCATAAAAGTTATGAATAGAATCGGTGACAACAGGCAGCCCAGGTGGGGTCCAACTCCCATCCTGAAGGGGTCTGACTTACTACCAGCAATGAGAACCAAACTCTTGCACCGCTTGTATAGGGACCTGTATAGCCTGTAACAACCGAGATGCTGTTAAAGCTCTCCAAGAGGTGTGAGTTCTTTCTGACGGGTTCTTCTACCAGGTGTTCCCAGCAAACCCTCACTACACATTTGGGTCTACCAGGTCTGTCCGGCATCTGATCCAACTCATTAGCACCAGGTGGTGATCAGTTGACAGCTCAGCTCCTCTCTTCACCTGAGCGTCCAAAACAAACAGCTGCAAATCAGATGACACAGCTATGAAGTCAATCATAGATCTACGACCTAGGGTGTCCTGGTGCCAAGCGCACTTATGGACATGCTTATGTTCGTACATGATGTTCGTGATGGACAAACTACGACTAGCACAAGATATGTAGGCTCAGTCATCCAGGTAGATAACAAAAGAAGGTTGAATAGTTTCATCTGGACCAGTTTCTTTAAGGGAGAAATGTTTCGTCTTCCGTCTGGAAGACTTCATCAGTCTGTGGCCTGCCAACCAAATCTGTCCCATAAGTAGCCTTCATTGCTGTGTTTCAAGGAGGTTCAACCAGGCGGTTGTCTTGAAACACAGCAATTAAGGCTACTTATGGGACAGATCTGGTTGGCAGGCCACAGACTGATGAAGTTTTCATGGAAAGTGAAACATTTATCCCTTAAAGAAACTGGTCCAGATTAAATGATTTAACCTTCTTTTATGACTAGCACAGCAGTCCAACAACAGAACACCGCTCAAGTTCAGCTTAGAGAGGCTGACCCACCCAATCATGCCCCTCCAAGTCACACTGTTGTTACCCATGAGGACATTGAAGTCCCCCAGCGGGAAAAAGGAGTTCCCAGCTGGAGCACCTTCCAGCACCCTGCCAAAGACTCCAAGAAGGCTGGATACTCTAAACTGTTGGTAGGCGCATAGGTACAAACAACAGTCAGAGCCCCATCCCCTCACCTGAAAGCACAGGGAATCCATCCTCTCATCTACCGGGGAAAACTCAACACACAGGCACCAAGTCCGGGAGCTAAGGTTGTTTTCACCTGATAGTCCGGTAGACAGTTGGAGACCAATATTCTTAACATTTTGTTTACATTTGAGCTGGTGCGTTCGCTTTCACACTGCGCTGTGCAGTCGAGCCAACCTGTTCGAACCAACCTGTTACCCTACTCGCCTGTGGTGGCGCTGCACCAAGATCTACTGAAAGAAATGACACAAAAACCTCTGAAAGAAGACACTTCTTCTTCTTCTTCTTCTGGAAATAAAAACAAAAACGGAGTGGCGTCAAGTTTTAGCGGTTTAGGAGTTCTATTTTGTCATTTTTCAACAATGGACTCAGCATGAGTGGAAGATGAGGCAGAAGACCATGGATAATGTTGTTTTTCACACAAGGCAAGCTGATGGCTCCATATGAGGTAAGGGGAATGCATGTTTGTTTGCCCTGCGCTGTAGTCCACTTCCTGCTTGCGGAGCGATGCCCGGTCTGCTTGCATTCACAATGTACTCAAACCACGCTCTAGTTTTCTTCTACCGGACCGAGACCTAGGTTTTTAGGCGGGCCAGAGTTTGCCTGTTTGTTCCATGACAGAGTTCGAAGGTGCGTTCACACCTCCCCAAGCGAACTGGACTTCCTAGGTAAACGGGCTAGAGTTCGGGACAACAGTGCTGGTGTGAATGCACCCTGAGTGGATCCACACCAGCTCAGCACCTCTCACCATGGACAACTCCAGAGTGGACTCGTCCAGCCCCCATGAAGAAGATTACCAGAATCTAAAAAAATAAAATAAAATACAGAAAGTGTTTTAATCAGTATTTCTGGTTTGTTTTGTCTCTAATAAAAGTTATTTCAGTTTTTAATTCCTGACCAACTTTCTCCCCATTTGGAGTTTGTTTATGTCTTTACTTTATATTTATTTTAATTTAGGATGTTTTCAGGTTTAAATAATCATGATTTTTTAATTGCTTCTCTTGTTTGTTTGTTTTTTGCCCATATTTTTGTATTTTAATCCATCACTGAAGGTTTCGTGCTTTCATTTGAAGAGCATATTTTCTTTTTCTGAAAGCCCGGAGTTTTCTCAGGAACGAGAGAATATGAACGCCACAGACGAGAGCCTGATAACGTGAACAAACGGTCACCATATTCCTGAGTTACGCTGAGTACTGTGAAACAGCTTTTAGCACTTTTATGTAAGAAAAGGAGAAACGGCAGCTCCTGTTGGGATGGGTTTTACTGTATTTTGGACTTCGACTCCTTTGCTGTAGGAGAACGTCCTCCCACACTGAGCTGCTGTGGATTTGGACCGCTTGGACATTTGAAACAGACTAAAATAGTCGTATGATTGAAGCGGAGGTGGCTGAGCTAAACCGAGATCACTCGACTGTGAGGAGCTGCAGGTTAAAACTGCTGTCGCTGTGTTTTTATCCTGCAGGAAGTGGAGGCAGAGACTCGTCAGACATTTGATGAGACCGAATGAGAGGCGGTCTGAGGGAAACTAGGCCGGGTCAACCAGAATATGATGAGCAACAGCCTGAATTATCCTCCGAGCCTCGAACATTCACAGAATTGATGTTGCTTAGAAACAACTTGCTCGTTATTCATGTGTTTTTTGCCCCATTGTTAATAAGAAATAAACATTTCACAATTCTGCTGCAAACCAGAAAATTAGCATCTGCACTGAACTCCAAACAGTATTGTGCAGCCAGCAATATTCATTGATTTAGCAAAAGCTTTGGACTCAGTTGATTAATCCATCTTATTGAAACAACTTGACTGTGTTAGAATTTCAGGACAGCCATCAACATGGTTCTGTTATTATCTTTCAAATAGGTCGCAGCAAGTGAAGGTTGACGCTCGTACTTAATTTCTTCCGGTTATGTCAGGTGTGCCCAAGGCTCTATTCTTAGTCCAACTCTTTTCTCCATACTGACGTTCCTGTTTTTAGTATTTTTATATTGCTTTATAAAGCTGTTTTTGTTTCATTTTAACATAATTTTCTTCAATTTATTTTTCAATTGAAATACTTTCTTTTATGATTGTCTACTGTTGTCATGATTTTTTTTGTTTTTTGTTAAAAAAACAGGTCTCTCTTGTAAATGAGTCCTTGAGGCTCAGTGCGACTAACCTGTATAGATAAATGTTGCGTGAATGAATGAACATTTATAAACAATAACTTGCAAGTGAGACCTCCATTCAAGTATATGCCGATGACACTGTTTTATGGTTCTACTCCAGACAAGGTTGTGAAGTCCCTTGCATGTGTTTTTCTTCAAATCCAATAGGTCTTTTCTGACTTATATTTGTCCTTAAATCAGAGAGTCAGAGAGTCTTTATTGTCATTTGCACCGCATGTGGTACATGTGATGAAAACGAGATTATGTACACGGGGTCCCAGTTACATCCAACAACAAATGCAATAGAAAAACAGTAATAACATCTAGAATTAACTAAGAAAAACATCAACTAGTAATACACTAAGCCTAATATAGTGGGAATAAACAGCAGCACGAACATGAGTTTGTATGAGCAGATGGTCACAGATGAACACAGATAAACACAGCAACAAGAAAACAGATCAGCATCAGCATGATATGATATTTTGCAGTGTTTATTTTTTATTTTATTTTAATTTATTCATGAGTCTAACAGCCTCAGGGTAGAAGCTGTTCCTCAGTCTAGTGGTTCTACACTTGATGCTCCTCAACCTCCGTCCTGAGGGGAGTGGGGCAAAGAGTGAGTGTGCTGGATGAGTGAGGTCTTTC
This sequence comes from Garcialebias charrua, assembly GCA_038048925.1. Lineage (NCBI taxonomy): Eukaryota > Metazoa > Chordata > Actinopteri > Cyprinodontiformes > Rivulidae > Garcialebias > Garcialebias charrua. Next base: position 17,615 of record JBBPBX010051937.1, read on the forward strand.
ATGATGCAGGTGGCTCTTTTCCTGCATCTGGAGGTGTAAATGTCTGTGATGGTGGGGAGACTGACTCCAACAGACTTCTGTGCAGCCTTCACCACTCTCTGTAGAGCTTTCCTCTCTTCAACTGTGCAGCCTCCATGCCACACGTTGATGCTGGAGCACAGGACGCTCTCCACTGCACACCTGTAGAACGAGGTGAGAACTGGGCTGCTCAGACCAGCACGTCTCAGCCGTCTGAGGAAGTAGAGTCTCTGATGACCTTTCTTGATCAGGCTGGTGGTGTTGTTGCTCCAGCTGAGGTTATCATTCATGTGTACACCCAAGTATTTGTAGCTGGAGACCACTTCCACTGCAGACCCACCTATTTTCAGTGGGGCATGGGTGTGTTTGTTCCTTCTGAAGTCCACAATCATCTCCTTTGTCTTCTTCACATTCATGTGAAGATTATTCTCTTTGCACCAGCTCTCCAGATGTTCCACCTCCTGTCTGTAGCTGGACTCATCATTGTTTGTGATGCATCCCACCACCGCTGTATCATCTGCAAACTTAACAATATGACAGCCTGGAAGTGTGGCTGTACAATCATATGTGAGCAGAGTGAACAGAAGGGGGCTCAGCACACATCCCTGAGGAGAGCCAGTGCTGAGGGTTATGGTGGAGGAGGAGAAGTTGTGGATCTTCACGGACTGTGGTCTGTCTGTTAAGAAGTCTAGTACCCAGTTACAAATAGAGGGGCTTAGTCCAAGTGTAGATAGTTTGTCTATCAGAGTTTGGGGGATCATGGTGTTGAAGGCAGATGTGAAGTCCACAAAGAGCAGACGCACGTATGAGTCCTTCTGATCCAGGTGGGTGAGAGCAGTGTGGACCACGGAAGAAATGGCGTCCTCTGTTGATCGGTTCTCACGGTATGCGTATTGATGAGGGTCCTCGTTGATGTTGACGGTTGTCTTGATGTGGGACATGACCAGTTTCTCAAAACATTTAGCGACTATCGGGGTGAGGGCCACTGGTCTATAGTCATTCAGACCAGTCACTGTGGAGCTCTTTGGGACTGGGATGATGGTCGCGGTCTTCAGGCAGGTGGGAACTGACTCCAGTGCAAGTGAGGTGGTGAAGATGTCAGCCAGCACCTCACAGAGCTGGTCCGCACATTCCTTCAGAACTTTCCCTGGGATGTTGTCTGGTCCGGTTTAAATGCCAAGAAAACTGAAATTATGTGGTTTGGTCATGGAGGAGTAACCATACCCACTTCGGTGGACTTCACCAATGTAAACGATGATATTATAGAAGAGGTAACAGTTTATAAATATTTGGGAATTTGGATTGACTGTGTTTTGTCCTTTTCACACCATGTTAATGTTTTACAATCTAAGAATAAAGCGAGACAGAACTCAAGCTTTGTTTACAATGGCTGAAAAACACATCATTGTTGAAAACCCCATTCTACATCTGTTGGATTATGGATGCATCATTTACAGACATGCTTGTAACTAGGGGTGTCCTTTGTAAGCTGGACTCAGTTTATCACTTTACTATTCTCTTTGTTACAAACACTCCTTATAAAACATCATGCCACCTCTACTCTCTTGTTTAAAGGACATGACCCACCATGTTTTCAAATTGCATCGCCATTAATATTTAGTAGTTAGTTAAATAATAAAACAGTAGCGTTTATTTATATTGTAGAGAAATAGCGCTAAATGTGTTATTTCATGTTTTTTAGCAGTTTTTAGCAGCAGCTCCGGGAAGATCTGTCCCTCTCCATATATGGGCATTGACGTCACTGAAGTTTCTGCCTTGAATGCATGCGGAGTTATAACAAGCATGCATCAACGTAGCTTCATTATTGCAGCGGTGTTATATCCTATTGAGAAGTTCTAAAAAATAAATAAAAACAGAGCGCTGGTCCAGCTGTACCCACAACTGCACCAGGAAATATTTAGAGGTCGCGCATCCACGTAGGACACTATTTAATTCGCTCGCTCGCGACAAATTCATTAATTTCCTCATGAAGTCGGCTCGGCTTTTTACCCCTTTCATAAGTCAAACCCGCGCTATTCCCGCACAGACCAGTGCTACTGGTCCTGCCATTTAATCCTCCTCGGGTCATTCATAAGACAAAAGTTGAATGCGGGTAGGTCCCGCTCAAATAAACTTGTTCAGAAATGAAGCCAAAGCGCTGCTCCAAACGTGGCGTGGAACTGAGCTGAACTGGACCGCGACGTGGGACAGACGTCAGACATGTACAAGTTGTCGTGTCATTTTTAATATTTCCTCAGTAATAATGTACAGCTGGCTGCAGTGATCAGCGCGCACAGACAGCACCACCACCTCCGATGCTCGGAGAGAGGGGAAAAAAAAGCGAAAGTAACTTTTACAAGTAGTTCTGTCATGTCATTTTAAATATTTCCTCAGTAATAAAAGTACAGCTGGCTGCAGTGATCAGCGAGCGCAGACAGCACCACCTCCGATGCTCAGAGAGAGAGAGGGGAAAAAAAGCTGAACATTTTTAATATTCCCTTGTTAATAAATCTGCCTGTTGATTAATCCTGTGGTCGCACACTGATGTCTATCATATTCTGAGCGCGGATCCGTGGCTCTCACTCTCATAAACCTCCATCGCGGACTCACTCCTGCCTTCTGAGTGGAGCCTGTATTGATGTCACTCCGGACTTCGGCAATCTTCGGACGGGTTTCCGGAGTTTTCCGGGACTACGTTGTTATTTTTATTTTTTTATTTTTTACACTCGCCTGGCCCAAATGCAAAAATGAAAATAGACATCATATTCTATACAGTAATTGTCCAATATGGTGAATTGTTACTGTCACGGTGGGTGTTGTCCTTTAATGGCCTTCTCTACATACTTGTTTTGAAATTAATTGGTTTACCCTCATTTTCAAGACATTGCTGGTTATTCACCTCCATATTTAACTAACCTACTGCAACTAGCACCAGTTTAGAAGTACAACAGCCGATCCTCTCCGTTTTTGTGGTTAACAACTCTAAAGACCAAGTCTGGCTCTGCTGCTTCATCTGTCTGGAATCTGCTTCAGAAAACTTTGGGTCTGACCTCACTCGTCTCTGTTTCTACTTTTAAAAATCTTTAAAAGCCATTTTAAAAGATACCTGCAAATGTTTTCATGCTCAGTAATGTTGTCGTTTAACTTCAACAATGAAAAGTTGTTAATGTAATTTGTGTTTCCTTGTTTGTCATTGATTTACATATTACAGGTGGTCCCCGACTTACGAACAAGTTCCGTTCCTACGCCCGTTCGTAACACGAAAATTGCCGTAAGTCAAAAATACGTCCAAACGGCACCTCATACATCCAAGCACCTCATATGTACAGTACTGTATTTTTATCAAGCACTTAGCCTATCCTAACACATTACCCTACATAATTATCAAATACCACATACATTTAGGAGCCATAATGAAGGAAAAAATAGTTAATTTTTTACTGGGAGCTGGTCATTTCTTTTTCTGTCTGTTAGCATGTTAGCTCGTGCACCTCCGAGCTCTGCAGCTTGCTTCACGAGGTACACAGCATTTACAGCAACGTCTGTTAGCATGTTAGCTCATTGCTAGCATGTTAGCTCGTTGCTCAGCTGTCCTCCGCTCCTCCTGTATTTCCACGCGCGGTCCAGAGGTCTGCCTGCTCTGTAAGTTTCCACTGAGCGCGTCAGTGGAAACCCCCTCCTGTAAGTTTCAAGCTCCCCTAAGTTTTGTTTCCAGCTCCCCCCTTCCCTCCTGTAAGTTTCAAGCTCCCCTAAGTTTTGTTTCGGTACCGTATTTTCTGCTGTAAAGGCGCATAAACGGCGTAACTCGAACAATGCTTTTCAATGGGAGCGCGTTCGTAGAGTTGAATCGTCGTAAGTCGAGACCGCCGTAAGTCGAGGACTACCTGTATATTTTGCCTAACTGTGTTGTTGCCCTTCCCTTGACCCTACACCATGTACCAAGTACCTGTTGGAAGCACCACCACTTACCTGTTGGTGCTGCCAGGCCGGCTCTGTGAATAAGAATCTGTTCTTATGTTTATGTCTGGTTAAATAAAGGTGAAATTTAAATGAAAATAAATATTAAATGAGTTGATTCGGAGCTACATCAAATGATGCAGTTTGAAAGAGTTGGCTGTGTTGCCAGATAAATATCTTATTTATTATATAAACAAACAAACAAATCATTTTTATTCATGTAATCAGCTGCACCGTGATCTCGCCAGGTGTTCAACTCCCTCTTTCCTGTGCTCGTGTTTGACAATCTGGGTTGCCAGATACGAAATAATGTACCGTTGTGTTTAAACTAACGTATGTCCGGAGTGAGTGTGCAGTTTTTTTTTCTTTGTGTGTGTGTTGAGGGAAAATGTGATTGTTGGCAAATGTACAGTCAGGATGGGAGGGGATGTACGCTTAGTGGGCACAGATTTTCTCAAGATGGGGGTGTTTGCGTGAATATAAACAGATTTTCGTGAACAAAAATACCAAAGGTATAAACAATTTGTGTCGTTTCTGTGATTTTTTTTTGTGAGTCCTTTAGTTCTTAGTATTGTTCTTTTCCTGACATAAAAGTTCATGCTCAATAATCCAGGTAAAACTCCAACAACGTTCAGTCAAGTCAGTTGGACAGTTTTTTATTTTTGCTGAGACGTTTCGTCCTTGCTCTTCATTTCATGGTTTATGTTTCATTTTGTCTGCTGTGTTTTCCTGTTCAGATTAAATCTGTTGTGTTTTTATATTTCAGTGCTGGGATTTTATTTGAGTATTCTGGTTTAGGTTGTGTTTCTCAGTAAGCGTCCTCAGTAAGCCTGCCTCCCCTCATCTGTCCCCAATCAGTGATCAGCCCAGGTGTTCCCACTTTACTCCCTCAGGTATTTAAACAGCGTCTTGTCTCCCGAGTCATCAGGTTGGCTTCCTGCCTGGTGTCATTATCGTTCCTCTCCAGCTCCCTGTGTCCCTTTAAGCAGGGCCGGATCTATAATACGGGCACACCGGGCGGGTGCCCAGGGGCCCGACAGCTCAAGGGGGCCCTCTGCTGGCCAGGAGTGAGCAGTTCAGCCTGGCAGAAATTTTTTATTTTTTATTTTATTTTTTTATTGTCGCTAGACGTAGATAAAACAAGGCTTTGTCCTCAATTTTCCTTATTATCCAACCCAAATAAAATAAAAAGTTGTTTTTCAAAAACAACTCATAAGTGTCTTTTAGTTTGTTGACATGACGTGTATGATTGGGAGCAGACGGCAATGCACACACTCAGTCCGGTTGGTGGCGGTAATGTGCTTAAAATAAGTTCGCCAACCGCCAATAAACAATAGAAGAAGAAGAAGCTCTGTGACCAATGAGCTGACAGCCCTTTTACACACGTGATTGAAACTACAGAATCCGGCTCATCTCATTGGTCCAGTCTTGGCAGTTCACGGAAGACACGGCAGCTACGAGGCCGCCAGACGAAGCATTGTTTCCGAGATAAATCCGTCCGAAGGTCCCCCGGCGCGCGCCGGAGCTCAACTGAGAACCAGGCCGAGGCCGGCCATGCTGCTTGGAAGCCCCACCAAGAGGCTCCCTGCCTGGGTACACGATCCAGAACGGCCCCCGGCGCGCGCCGGAGCTCAACTGAGAACCAGGCCGGCCATGCTGCTTGGAAGCCCCACCAAGAGGCTCCCTGCCTGGGTACACGATCCAGAACGGCCCCCGGCGCGCGCCGGAGCTCCGGCGCTCTGGACCACCAGAACCATGCACCAGGGCAGAAACTTCGTGCTGGACATGGGCACAGGAGAAAGCAGGTAAAGATAATGGATGGACGGACGGATAATAAATGTAACAAAACCAGGAGAACCCTTGAAGAAGAAGTGGAGAAGATCACTGAAAGTCTTCACCTGGTTGGCAGGTAAAAATTCAATAATTTCCAGTGTAGTTGTGAACCATGTTTAATTATTGATAGTTATAAACAAAAGTGTACAACTGACACGTACAAATAAGTACATAATTGTGAATTTAAGAGATTGCTAAAAGTGATTTTTTTTGAAGGAATATGAAAAATAACATAAGAATTTATTTGAGTTGTTTAAGATGATGTAATCTTACATTTGGTGATGCAATTAATTTTGTTCTTTGATAAATCATTGTTGTGAGTTTATTTGGGTAAAAAAGGGGCAGAGATTATAAGATTATTCTTCATCTGCTGCCTTTCATTTTATTTTGAATGTATGTTTTTTATTTTTTATTGAGTTGTTGACTTTGTTTTAGTGAAATGAATGAATTTTAATAAATAAAATAAAAATAAATACATTTACTTTACACTATGCAAACATACAACCTTGTCCATCTTTAAAAAAATCACAGTTCATATAGGTAATTAATAAATACATTTCAAAATGTAGTTTACATACTACAATGCTAAATTTATAAATATAAACAATACACGTTTTTCCATTTATTTATCACTACATAACCTAGGCTATGTGTCACTAATGAATTTTTTAACACCTTTTGGCAGGCTAAACATGTATGGATGAGCTGTATGAGGAATGTGTGACTGCAAACAGCCTGAGGTGAGGTGGTCTCACCTCAGGAGAAAGAAAGGTGGCAGTCCCAGGGAACAGCAGAGAAGTGGATGCAGCTGACCTCCCCAACAGAACACCTGAACTCACACCTGGCCTCAAATGCTCCCCATCATTCATGGTTGAGTTCCATGTGATCCAGGTTTGAACTTGAGAAAAACATCATACAGACTGTCTACCTACACTTCAATCAAAGTAAGGGAATTCTTTTTCTTTTTCTGCTGCT
>JBBPBX010051938.1:0-24395 GCA_038048925.1 Garcialebias charrua
AACTGGTGCAGCTTGTTAGATGAAGAGGTCCCGGCCGCTTGGTGTCAAATAGTGTCGACTCTTATCCAAAATCCAGCTTTAACTTGTTGTTGTTAGCTCAGCTTTTAGCACAAAAGAAACTAGCAGACTGCCAGCAGAGTGACGCAGCACACATGCGCAGTGGGTGAAGGTTCAGCAGGACGCATGCGCAGTGGGTGTAAGCGGGGGGGCATGAGGGAGGGGGGAGATTCGAGCAGATCCATGTCAGATCCGTGTCAACGCAAAACTTTTAAACTAATTAACATGCCCAAAAGTTACGTTTCCCCCACACAGTATCGGTGTAAACAGGGCCTTAGTCTGAGCTGCTGGGTTCAGCTCAGTCTTATAAATAGCACCCTCTCACAGTGTTACACAACCAGTTGGCTGATGACAGCCGAAACCAGCTGCTCACATGATCAAGGAGGACCATCAGCCTAACGATGGATCGTTAGCACCCTGATGGTTGTTTGCTATTCACAGAGGGCTGAGTGATACCAGCAATCACAGCATTGTAGGAGGGGGACAGTTGAACCCGGAGGCCTCCACCCCTGTTTAATGATGGGCGGTTTCTTTTCACAAAGATGGCCTCCTTTACTCCTCTCTCAAACCATCGTTCCTCTCTATCAAGGATGTGAACATCTTCATCCCTGAAAGAGTGACCGCTGGCCTGGAGATGAGTGTAGACTGCAGAGTCCTGACCTGATGATGTTGATCTTCTGTGCTGGGCCATCCTTTTGGCCAGTGGCTGTTTAGTTTCCCCGATATAAGACTGATCACAGCCCTCCTGACACTGAACAGCATACACAATGTTACTCTGTTTTTGCCGGGGGACTGGATCTTTGGGATGAACCAGTCTTTGCCGTAATGTATTTTGAGGTTTAAAAGCCACTGGGACGTTGTGTTTAGAAAATAAACGTCTCAATGTCTCTGAAACCCCTGCAACATATGGAATGGCCACTGGTCTGGGTCTGGGTTCCTTCTTTTCACCGGTGAAAATTATGTCATTATGTGCTTATCTGTGCGAGGTGTTTTTTAATATTATATATTTTTTCTCAAGCATGAAGAAAGATTTCAAAATCAGAAGAAAGATTGTCAATGCTAGAACCTTCAGTTTATTAGATATACTTTTTATACTTTTTATACTACTATGCAAAAACTCAGGACAGTATTACACTTTTATTATTTCATTTTATGCTTATGTTCATTGGGTGTTTGGTGTTTTAGGGGTGTTTGGTGTTTCAGTGTTGGTGTTAATTTTCATACTTTTATACTATTATGAAAAAACTCAGGACAGTGTTACACTTTTTTACTATTTTATGCTTATGTGTATTAAATGTTTTAGTGTTTAGTGTTTAGATGGTTACTGTTGCACCGAGGGACTGAGAGAAATGCAATTTCGGTCCTGTGTATGTCCTGTACATATTGCAGTTCTGACAATAAAGTTGACTTTGACTTTTGACTTTGAGATTTCAATAGGAATTTTTTTCGCCTCCATTTCCTAATGCGTCTAATTTAATTACTTTTTGTCTGTCTAGCAGATCTCACTTGTAAATGAGTCTTCGAGGCTCAATGTGACTTATCTGTCTAAATAAAGGTTGAATGAAAAATAAGAAAATAAGGATCGCGTGGATATCGGGGGTAGTTCCCTTGGATTGGCAGACTGGGGTGCTGGTTCCCCTATTCAAAAAGGGGGGACCGTAGGTGTGTTCCAACTATAGGGGGATCACACTCTTAAGCCTCCCTGGTAAGGTCTATTCAGGGGTTCTGGAGAGGAGGGTCCGTCGGATAGTCGAACCTCGGATTCAGGAGGAGCAGTGTGGTTTTCGTGCTGGTCGTGGAACACTGGACCAGCTCTACACCCTCAGCAGGGTCCTGGAGGGCGCGTGGGAGTTTGCCCAACCAGTTTACATGTGCTTTGTGGACTTGGAAAAGGCATTCGACCGCGTCCCTCGGGGGGTTCTGTGGGGGGTACTCCGGGAGTATGGGGTACCAGGCCCATTGATATGGGCTGTTAGGTCCCTGTACGACCGGTGTCAGAGCTTGGTCCGCATTGCCGGCAGTAAGTCAGGCTCGTTTCCAGTGAGAGTTGGACTCCGCCAAGGTTGCCCTTTGTCACCGATTCTGTTCATAACTTTTATGGACAGAATTTCTAGGCGCAGCCAAGGTGTTGAGAGGATCCGTTTTGGTGGCCTTAGAATCGCTTCTCTGTTTTTTGCAGATGATATGGTCCTATTGGCTTCATCAGATCGTGATCTACAGCTTTCGCTGGAGCGGTTTGCAGCGAGTGTGATGCGGCCGGGATGAGGATCAGTTCCTCCAAATCCGAGGCCATGGTCTTGAGCCGGAAAAGGGTAGCATGCCCTCTCCGGGTCGGGGAGGAGGTCCTGCCCCAAGTGGAGGAGTTTAAGTATCTCGGGGTCTTGTTCACGAATGAGGGAAAACTGGAGCGTGAGATCGATAGGCGGATAGGTGCAGCATCCGCAGTGAAGCGGGTGCTGTACCGGTCTGTCGTGGTGAAGAGAGAGCTGAGTCAAAAGGCAAAGCTCTCAATTTACCGATCGATCTACGTTCCCACCCTCATCTATGGTCATGAGCTTTGGGTTGTGACCGAAAGAACAAGATCTCGGATACAAGCGGCTGAAATGAGTTTTCTCCGCAGGGTGTCTGGACTCTCCCTTAGAGATAGGGTGAGAAGCTCAGTCATCCGGGAGGGACTCGGAGTAGAGCCGCTGCTTCTCCACATCGAGAGGAGCCAGTTGAGGTGGCTCGGGCATCTGGTTAGGATGCCTCCTGGACGCCTCCCTGGTGAGGTGTTCCGGGCATGTCCCACCGGGAGGAGACCCAGAGGAAGACCCAGGACACGCTGGAGGGACTATGTTTCTCGGCTGGCCTGGGAACGCCTTGGGATTCCCCCAGAGGAGCTGCTCCAAGTGGCTGGGGAGAGGGAAGTCTGGGCCTCCCTACTTAGGCTGCTACCCCCGCAACCCGACCTCGGATAAGCGGACGACAATGGATGGATGGATGGAAAAATAAGGACTCATGCAGAGTACTGTATTGGAAATGCAGTGTTATGGCTTTCACTGAGGCATGGCTGCAGAATCATATCCCTGACTCCAGCGTTTCTCTGCCAGACTTTCTGACCATACGAGCAGATAGAGATTTTAAGAAGAGTGGCAAAAGAAGAGGTGGGCTGACAGTGCTTGTGAACAACAGATGGTGTAATCCTGGACATGTTACTGTGAAGTGTCATCTCTGCAGTCCAGATATTGAACTGTTGGCACTAAGTTGTCGTTCATATTATTTGCCAAGTACCAGTATTATTTTGGCAACTGTTTACATTCCACCCAATGCTGTTGCAGAGACTGCGTGTGATATCATCAGCTCCGAGGTTGCTTAGCTACGGACACAACACCCTAGTGCATCTGTTGCAATATGATTGGCAGCTCCTGCTGCCAAAACGCTGTTTGGTGTGACTACACCATAATCGCTCTGTTCTGACAACAATTTTTTCCGCCAAATGAATCAGCCTTTTGGGGGCTTTGTCATATCCAAAACTCATCAAATTTGGCGGCCGTATCAGGACTGGTGAAAATTTACGTATTTTGGGGGTGTGGCAAAAATCACAACAGAAACAGCTCAAGAGCGCCACCTAGACATTTTTAAAAGACCCTCAGCTTTAGCCTTAATTTGTCGTAGAAACATTAAATTTGGTACACTTGTCCAATTCACCAAGATGCACAGAAAACCCTCTGGCACCAATGTTGTAGGATAAATCCTACCTTATTGCCTTCTCTGCCTGCTTTAAACATGTATTTTCCATTTTAGTATAGATTTTTACAATAAAGATGTATTAAAATATATATTTTAATTATTTAGATATGCACAAGGTTCATGTTAGAATTGCAAAACATCACACTGTGATCTTTGAAAGTGCTTTTACAATAAGCTAAATACTTGAAAACAATTTGGTTAAATTTTAACCTTACATTTTAAAGGTTTGTCTTTCATTAAATTTACAAACATTAAAGTATTACTTATTAAATAGTCAGTTGGTCTGCGAGTACCTTGAGGTCCTTTTAGAAGAGCTGAAGAGGTGGCTGTTGATGCCTGTCTCCTTGGTAAAGCTGCTGCCCCCGTGACCCGGAAGCAGAAGATGATGGATGGATGGCAAAGGAGGAGCCCATCAAACGGCATGAGTGGTCAGTTCAGTTGAACACCTGCCTGTTTGCTTCAGATCAGCTGTTAAAATCTCTTCAGGCTCAAACAAAAGGTGCACCAGGGCTTTCAGTTGAATCTCTTGGGGGCCACAGTTGTACAGTTGTCCTTTCTGAATTTTTGACTGTTTTTGTCTGACTTCATCCTAGAACCAAAAAAATGTGTAATGTAATAACAGTTAAGCAGAGTCTGGTAATCTTTGCTTAGGATTCATTAAAGATAAAATGCAATTGGAAAATTTAGTTAAAATTTGTCCTTAAATGTGAAAGGTTTGTGTTTCATTAAATTCAAAAAAATTAAAAGTACTACATATTCATTACTATATATTTATCTACCTAAATACAGATACATAATATACCTTTCTTTTCATTGCTAACCATCTTTAGAATAAAATTGGTCAACATTTAAATGTTTTGATAGAAGTATAGTGAAGAAAAAAGTACAGCAATGAACCTTTAAGCAATTATTTGTCTGATTTTACCCTGGAAACAAACAAAAAAAATATATACAATTTTATAATACTGTACAATTTTAACTGGTGAGCAGATTCTAGTAACCTTTTTCTTAGGATTCATTAAAGATCAAATGCAAATGGAATTTTTTCTTAACTTCCAGTATGGATTTAAACAAACAATATACACACTTAACATTTTATTCATTCATTCATTCAAACTTTATTTATACAGGCTAGCCTCGTTGAGTCACGGGGACTCATTTACAAGAGGGACCTGTCTCACTCACACCAAACAACCATCCACTCTCTCACTCACACCTAGGGTCAATTTAGAGTCACCAATCAGCCTAACAGCCTAACATGCATGTTTTTTGGTCTGTGGGAGGAAACCGGAGTACCCGGAGGAAACCCACGCATGCACGGGGAGAACATGCAAACTCCACCCAGAAAGGCCCCCGGACCGGGATTTGATCCGGCAACCTTCTCGCTGAGAGGCAGCAGCTCTACCAGTTGTGCCACCGTGCTGCCCAAATTTTAAAATATGTTTAGGAAATTTAATGTTCAAGGACACCACTTAAGAAAAAAAATGGTTACCCGGTAATAGGAAAAGTAACAAGTGAAAAATGTACAAAAATAAAACATACTGCATCCAACTAATGATTGTCTATCTGTCTACCCCTTGTCTCATGGGCTTCATCCAGAAGAAGACACAAGTGTTGTTCCCGCGGTGTCCTGTTCAGTTCTTCATGTTCATTCAGTGCAGAAATGACAATTTTCTTTACTGGACTCTTTTCTCTTTGTCATGCCTGGAAAAGAAGAAAAAGGTGCTTAATCCAGTCTGTCTTCTTCTTCTTTCTTCTTCTTCTTTCGGCTTTTCCCTTTTCAGGGGTCGCCACAGCGAGTCATCCTCCTCCACCTCACTCTGTCCTCTGCATCCTCTGTCCTCACTCCAACTACCTCCATGTCCTCTCTAACTGCATCCATATATCTCCTCTTTGTCTTTTTCCTGGCAGCTGCATTTCTAACATCCTTCTACCAATATACCCACTGTCCCTCCTCTGGACATGTCCAAACCATCTCAGTCTGGCCTCCCTAACTTTATCTCCCAGTTGTTTAACATGTGCTGTACCTCTGATGATCTCATTCCTGATCTTATCCATCCTTGTCACTCCTAAGGAGAACCTCAGCATCTTCATTTCTGCTACTTCCAGTTCTTTCTCCTGTCTTTTTGTCCATGTCTCTGTCTCCAGACCATACAACATAGCTGGTCTCACCACTGTCTTGTAAACTTTTCCTTTGACCTTTGCTGACACCTTTTTGTCACAAATCACTCCTGAAACTTTTCTCCATCCACTCCATCCTGCCTGGACTCTCTTTTTCACCTCTTTACCACATTCCCCATTTTCCTGGACAGTGGACCCCAAGTACTTGAAGTCCTGCACCTTTGTGACCTCTGCTCCTTGTAGCCTCACTGTTCCACTGGCCTCCCTCTCATTCACACACATGTACTCTGTCTTACTACGGCTGACTTTCATTCCTCTTCTTTCAAGTGCATACCTCCACCTCTCCAAGTTCTCTTCCACCTGTTCCCTATTCTCACCACAGATCACAATGTCATCTGCAAACATCATAGTCCATGGGGATTCCTGCCTGACCTCATCTGTTAGTCGGTCCATCACCAGAACAAACAAGAAGGGGCTCAGAGCCGATCCTTGATGCAATCCCACCGCCACCTTGAAGCTATCTGTCACTCCCACAGCACATCTCACCACTGTCCTGCTGTCCTCATACATGTCCTGTACCAGTCTAACATACTTATCTGCCACTCCAGATTTCCTCATGCAATACCACACCTCTTCTCTTGGCACCCTGTCATATGCTTTTTCTAAATCCACAAACACACAATGGAGTTCTTTCTGACCCTCTCTGTACTTCTCTATCAACATCCTCAAAGCAAAGATGGCATCTGTGGTGCTCTTTCTTGGCATGAAACCATACTTCTGCTCACAGATAGTCACCTCTTGTCTTACCCCGGCTTTACACTGCACGCGGCTCCGCCCCGCTCCGGTCCGCAGGTCGCAGCTGAACGAGTCCAATTCCCACTGCCTCCGCTCCGCTCAGGTCCGCCTGGATGCGCCGCTCCAAGACACGTGCGAGATCGCGCGATAAATCAAGTGATAAATAAGTAAGTCAGAACAAAACAATTCATTCGGTGGAAAGAAGGAGAACAACTGTAGAGAGACTGCTGCCTTGATCTTCTCTCGTAAATGAGCTACATGGTTTGAGCAACAGGAAGTGATGTTTACATTTCAGAATAAAATACTTTTTTATTTATTTATTTTTGTATTGCGTTATTAGGTGTAGTCATAGTCATAAATATAATAGTTTAGTCATAGAATAGTCATAATTGATAGTTTGACAGCATTTTTGTACAAATAAATCCGTATAGAGCTAGGATTAGTCCGCCCGTGGTGATTTTATTTTGTAAATACGGAAGTTGTGCTCGTTCCTTTTCCTGTTGGTGCGACGTAATCTTCAAAAGTTGACTCCGGCACAGCTCCGTCATCCGGCAGAAATAGAAAATTTTCTAATTTTGACGGACTGCCGTCCGCTCTCCGCAGCTCGCCGCCGCCGTGCGGAGCCAGTGTAAATTCTGTCATTGATTATAATGGGTGCGTATTTGCTGCGGAGGTCGGACCGGAGCGGGGCGGAGCCGTAACGCATGTGGTGTAATTCCGGGGTAAGTCTTGCTTCCACAACTCTCTCCCAGATCTTCATTGTGTGGCTCATCAACTTAATTCCCCTGTAGTTGCTACAACTCTGTACATCACCCTTGTTCTTAAAAATGGGAACCAGCACACTTCTTCTCCATTCTTCAGGCATTTTCTCACCCTCAAATATTCCATTAAATATTTGAGTCAAAAACCTCACTGCCATCTCTCCAAGACATTTCCAAACCTCCACTGGTATGTCATCAGGTCCTACTGCCTTCCCCTTCTTCATTCTTTTCAGAGCTTTCCGGACTTCACCCTCACTAATCTTTCCCACTTCCTGGTCCACAGTTTCTATTACCTCCACTCTTCTTTCTCTTTCATTCTCTTCATTCATTAGCTCCTCAAAGTAATCCTTCCATCTTCCCATCACACTCTCCTCACTTGTTAGAACATTCCCATTCCCATCTTTAATAAGCCTAACCTGCTGCACATCCTTTCCAGCCTGATCCCTCTGTCTTGCCAATCGGTACAAGTCCTTCTCGCCCTCTTTAGTGTCCAGTCTCCCATATAACTCATTGTACGCCCTCTGCTTTGCCTTAGCTACTTCCCTCTTTGCTCTATGTCCCATCTCCTTATATTCCTGTCTCCTCTCTTCAGTCCTCTCACTGTCATATTTCTTCTTGGCTAATCTCTTTCTTTGAATGGCGTCCTGCACTTCACTATTCCACCACCAGGTTTCCTTATCATCCATTCTCTGTCCAGATGACACACCAAGTACCTTCCTACCTGTCTCTCTAATTACTGTTGCTGTAGTAGCCCAGTCACTTGGAAGCTCTTTCTTACCACCCAGAGCCTTTAACAGCTCGTCTCTGAATTTCTCACAACATTCTTCCTTCTTTAGCTTCCACCATTTGGTCTTCTTCTCTGGTTTTACTCTTTTTCTCTTCTTCGCAACAACAGTCATTCTACACACAACCATCCGATGCTGTCTGGCCACGCTCTCCCCTGCTACAACCTTACAGTCTCCAATCTCTCTCAGGTTTCCTCTTCTACACAGAATGTAATCGACCTGTGTACTCCTTCCTCCACTCTTATAGGTCACTCTATGTTCCTCCCTCTTTTGGAAATAGGTATTGACTATAGCCATTTCCATTCTCTTGGCAAAATCCACCACCATCTGTCCTTCCTGGTTTCTTTCCTTGACACCAAACCTACCCATCACTTCCTCATCCCCTCTGTTTCCTTCACCAACATGTCCATTCAGGTCTGCTCCAATCACCACTCTTTCCTCCCTGGGAATACTCTCTATCACTTCATCCACTTAATCCAGTCTGTCTAGATACTGTTTTTGAATAAATGCATAAAACAAAGAAAGGTGCTGTTAGCATGTGTAGCTACATCTTCCACCAGCCGTCCCATTATTTAGCAAACCGTTTGTTTTTAGCTACATTAGCATTTTGCTCATGTGTGCTCACAGAGTGTGAACACGTTTTTAGCAACACACCACGTAACATTCAATAGTCACATCATACACAGTTTTAAAGTTATGCAGGCTGTTGAAATAGAGCTGACATCATTACACACACAAAAAGAAAAAAATAAAGGTAAACTTACCGCAACGTGTTTTCTCAAATTTGACGTTGAGTTCATGTAGGCTGAAACATCTACAAGTTTTGGCAGACACAGCTGACAGCACATGATGTAACTGTTCTTTTTAGACGACTAAAAGCTTGGAGCTTAGACGACTGAAAGGTGAACATGGCTCGTATGTGAGGCCAGAGGTGCTCTGAATTCGCTTCGCCAGCTTCTGTCGCCATTCTTTCAGGAACCGTCCGAACGTCTTTCTCTCAAACCGAGTCCAGAATCTCAACGTCACTGGCCTGCGCCAGTTGCGTGGAGAGTTTGTTGTGGTCACGTGACTGGTTGGCTTCACTTGATTGGTTACATGTCAGGTGACAATAATAATAATAATAATAATAATAAACTTTATTTGTATAGCACCTTCCACAATGCCTTGCATTGACCAAGGTGCTTAACAGGATAAAAAGAAGAATAAACGGGAACAATAGATCAATGAAAATAGAATAAGAAACCACAGCGATAAAAGAAGGCAATGGAAATAAAAAATGCTACATACTAAAATAACACAAGTAATAAAAGTTACACACAGAAAGCTTTTTTGAACAAGTGAAATAAAAATGCAATTGAAATAAAGATGCTACATACTAAAATACAAAATAATAAAAGTTACACACTGAAAGCTTTTTTGAACAAGTGGGTCTTCAGTTTGGTTTTGAACAGAGTCGGATCGGAGGTGGCACGCAGCTCAAGGGGGAGGCTGTTCCAGGCTTTTGGGCCGGCAACAGAAAATGACCGGTCTCCCCATTGCTTGTACCTCGAGCGAGGCACCTCCAGCAGGTGTTGACTGGCAGATCGTAGGTCCCTGCCAGGCTGATGGACTTTCAGAAGTTCTGAGATGTAGAGGGGAGCAAGTCCATTCAGAGCTTTGAAAACAAACAGCAGCAACTTGAACTGTATCCTGAACTGAACTGGGAGCCAGTGTAGAGAGGACAGGACAGGAGTGATGTGTTCATATTTTCGTGTGTTGGTCAAAAAGCGCGCGGCAGAGTTCTGTACAAGCTGTAAACGGGAGATGGAGGATTGATTAATGCCAAGATACAAAGCATTACAATAGTCAAGTCTGGAGGTCACAAAGGCATGGATGGCCTTCTCCAGATCACCACGACTAAGAAATGACTTGACTTTGGAGAGCAGACGGAGTTGGAAAAAGCTGGTCTTGACAACAGAACTGATCTGTTTATCAAACTTTAAATTGGAGTCAAACTGCACTCCAAGATTTCTGACCACCGAGTTGAAGTGGGGGAGGGGAAAACCAACACTGGGACTGGGAAGGATGTTGCTGGTGTCATCAGGTGCACCAAACAAAATGCATTCAGTTTTATCTGTGTTTAGGTGGAGGAAGTTTTGAGAGAGCCAGTGCTTAATGTCATTTAAGCAGTTGACAAGAGTGTTTGAACTGAGTGAGGGGTTGGGAGTGACTGGCAGATAGATTTGTAAATCGTCTGCATACATGTGAAAAGACAGGTTATGACGTGTGATGATTGATCCTAATGGCAGCATGTAAAGAGAGAAGAGGACTGGCCCTAGAATAGATCCCTGTGGTACGCCGGAGGTCAGAGGGGTTGATGAAGAGGAGGACAGATCGCCTATCATGACAGAGAAAGTTCTCCCAGACAGGTAAGATTTGAACCACTCAAGCACAGCTCCCTGGAGGCCAACCTGCTGAGACAAGCGGTTGATTAGTACCTGATGGTCGACGGTGTCAAAAGCTGCTGAGAGGTCTAACATCACCAGCAGTGCAGGGTTTTTTGCATCCAGAGACAGAAGAATGTCATTCTGTACTTTGAGCAGTGCAGATTCAGTGCTGTGACGAGCTCGAAAACCTGACTGAAATTTTTCAAACAGGTTGTTGAGTTCTAGAAAAGATTGAAGTTGAATAAAAACAATCTTTTCTAGGACCTTTGATAGAAATGACAGATGGGAAACTGGCCTGAAATTAGAGAGAGCTGTAGGATCTAGGCCTGGTTTTTTTAGAAGAGGCCTGACCACAGCATGTTTGAAAGCAGATGGCACATAACCTGAAGTTAGACAGCTGTTGATAAATGACAAAACAGAAGGACCAATTACATCAAAGCATTGTTTGAACATTTTAGAGGGAATGATGTCCAGAGAACAGTTTGTTGGTTTCATCTGCTGAACCACCTTGGTGAGTTGAGGCAGTGAGACGAGATCAAACTGGTCAAAAACAGCAGTGGTTATTGTAGAGGTACATGACAGGATGGTGTTGGATGAACTGACAATGTTCTGTCTGATAGAGTCTATTTTGTTGACAAAATAGCTCTGAAAGTCATCACAGGTAGACTGTGTGGCAGTTTTCAGAACATCGACAGATGGATTGATGACAGACTGGAGTGTGCTGAAAAGCGTCCTCGGCCGGTTGGAGCTGGTGGAGATTAAGTTGGAGAGGTACTGTGACTTGGCCTGTTTCACAGCGTTATCATACTCACAGAGACAGTCTCTCAGTATTCCCTGAGATACATGAAGCCGGTCACGCTTCCATTTTCGCTCTGCTTGTCTGCAACGTTGTCGAAGAGCTCGCGTCGTTTCGTTGAGCCATGGTGATGGTCTGTTTTTTGAAGATGCCTGTTTGAGAGGAGCGATGGAGTCCAAGATCGTTGTGCAGGTGTGATGGAAGGAGCTGATGAAGTCCTCAGGATGTAGAGATGGGTTCAGGCTGACAGCAGAGCAAAATTCAGTGCTCTTAAAGGCATCAGTAAACTCATTTGGAGTTAATGGGTTGATGGAGCGGCAGAAACGTGCTGGGAGAATAGCCTTTGGTGCAGGAGTGGTGAAAAATTCAAATAATATGGGAAAATGGTCTGAGATACAGGTGTCCAGGATCTCCACAGCAGGTATTTGAAGGCCGTGGGAGATAATTAAATCCAGTGTATGACCCAGGGTGTGTGTGGCCCCCGAGATCGACTGTGACAGGTTAAAAGAGTCCAGGAGGTTCTGAAACTCACATCCAAGCTGATTACTTGGGCAGCAGGTGTGCACGTTGAAGTCTCCACAGAAAAGCCAAGAGTCAAACTTTGGTAGCAAGTCCGCCAGTAGTTCTGAAAACTCACTGACAAAGTTTTTATTGTATTGTGGGGGCCTATAAAAAACGCCACACAAAATAGGTTTAGCAGATTCCAGCACAAAAAACATGCTTTCAAAACTGGAATAGTTTTTCTGAGGCAACAAACGGTACTTGAATGCATCACTGAACACAGCAGCCAGGCCCCCTCCCTTTCCAGCCCCACGCGGAGCGCTCAGGTGGGAGTAGCCATTTGGGAGGAGTTCAGAGAAGGAGCTGTTATCTCCTATTTTCTGCCAGGTTTCAGTAATCAAAAACAGATCCAGACGATGAGTTGAGATCAAATCACTTAATATAAAAGTTTTATTAGTAATTGATCTGGCGTTAAACAATGCTGCACGTACTGGAACGCTGCCAGTTACGTCACTCTCAGCTCGAGCAAGCGGGCGGAGGTGTTGTTTAACGCTGCCTCGCTTCACTGTTTTCCACACCGGGGGGCAAGATGGATACTGGTCGCTGGCGACATGATTGATAGCAACAAGGCTTCTGTGGCGACGAGCGAAGGAACGGCGGACATCAAAGACGCTGAATTCAGGAGGTAAGTCAGCCGTCGGCGTGTTGTGAGACGAGAGATACTTTTTAAATCTCACCAGGACGCCTGCCCTCGTTCCGCGTCTCCTGCGCCGCTTGTTGCGTGGCAGCGTGGTCGCGTTGCGTTGTAGGTAGGCTGGGATCGAAGCCAGGAACGGTGGTGGTGGAGGAGGCTTGAAATGTCCATATTTGCCAGTAGCCGGTGTGTTGATCAGCGAGTCTCGGAGACTTAGAAGAGTTGAGCGATCATAGACCAGGAGCGAGGATGCATCGTCGATGAAAAGAAGGCAGAACATGAACAGCAGTAAAAAGTTCAGGAGACGAGTTAGACAGCAGCCCGTGACAATAGGCGCCATCTTGCTAACCATTAAGTAACGCAATAACGACAATAAGTAACGCAATAAATTTGCCGCAAATGTTTTTATATATTTTAAACAAAAAGTAACGGTAGCGATCGGCAGAAAGCCCATAGTAACGGAGTAAAAGTTGCGGTTTCCTCCCCTAAAATTTACTCAAGTAAAAGTATAAGTCTTTCACATTTAAACTACTCTCACAAGTACAATTTTCTCAAAAAGTTACTTAAGTAAGTGTAACGGAGTAAATGTAACGCGTTCCTACCCACCTCTGCAAATGTGTTACATGTGGTTGAACAAAATTATGTACACAGGGTCCTAGTTACATCCAACAATAAAATGTAAAAGAAAAACAGTAATCACTTCTAAGATATGAACTAAGAAAAATAAACTAAAAATATGATAAGCACCAGTAGCATAAAAACAACAAACACAATACGCCGAACAGCAGCACAGACGAGTCTGTGTGAGCAGAGGAGCACGAATGAACACAGCAACATGAAACAGATCAGCAGCAACATGTGATTTTTCACAGTGATTATTCTGGTTAGACACCCTGGTGCATGCTCAATAATCCATGTAGAAAAATCCAAAAAAAACTAAGTCTGGTCCTCTGGACATTCAAAAAACAAAACAAAGCAAAAAAAAAAACCTGTAGAAACGTTTCGTCTTTTGTCCGAAAGACTTCCTCAGTCTGAGCTGCTGCATTCAGCTCAGTCTTATAAATAGCACCCTCCCACAGTGGATCAACCAGTTGGCTGATGACAGCAGAAACCAGCTGCTCACATGATCAAGGAGGACCATCAGCCTGACGATGGATCGTTAACACCCTGATAGTTGTTTGCTATTCACAGAGGGCTGAGTGATACTAGCAATAACAGCTGAATACAGCAGCTCAGACTGAGGAAGTCTTTCGGACGAAAGACGAAACGTTTCTACAGTTTTTTTTGCTTTGTTTTGTTTTTTGAATGTCCAGAGGACCAGACTTAGCTTTTTTTGGATATTCTGGTTAGAGTTTATAAGGCTGCACAAGAACTCAAGTTCATGTTGCTGTTAACATACAGTATTGTTTTGATTATTTAATGCTATTAGCGTATTATTAGATGTTTTTAGTTGATGTTTTTCTTAGTTCATATCTTAGATCTTATTACTGTTTTTCTTTTACATTTTATTGTTGTCTGTAACTGGGACCCTGTGTACATAATTTCATCCCATCACAAGTTCAACATGTGGTGCATATTCAGTATTAAACATTTTATTTTTTTAACTTTAAAAACAAAATAAGAGCAAGTCCTTTGGCTTTTTTCATCAACCACCAAGCACAACAACGCCTGCACTTCTACATTTGACCAAGGCTTTGACAATATTGTTTTATATATCCTCAAAATACGTACAAGATGCACGCCTTGAGTTATCGCTAATGGCAGGTGGTAGAGAAAAATGGCGGCTGGATTGTTTTGAAAAGACTTCAGACCCCTCCCCGACCAATCATTGACCGACAGTGTTTCTGACGTCATGGCTTGGCTCGCTTGGACCCATTGAGGAGCAGTGCCAGAATTATCGGGGAGAGCAGGTCCAACGTACTAGTGGAAAAGACCTCAAACACAGGTCGAACCGGAAATATCTGACCCGCGCCGTGACAGTGGAAAAGGGGCAAAAGAAACTTCCTGTGCTGGAAAACAGAATGCCAGTATCTGTCCCAGATTAGCAGGAAAGGAGGGGGTAAGATAGAAGTAGTGTCTCCGGGGACATTTGTCTTTGTCAAGGCTTGGAAAGATGGACGCTACATTGTATATAATTGGATTTATGATAACAGGTTTCTTGTTTTTGGAATAGTCTGGTTCCGGGTTTTTCAACATACAAAGAAGACGGCTGCAGCTAATTTGGCCCTCGTCAGGCTGTTGCCTATGTGAAGGTTTGGTTCGTGCTCCGATGACTCAAAATCAACTGAGTTACCAGCTAAATCGTAAGATGGAAGTGATTTTAATCACAGGCCACCTGCGGCTTTGGGACTTGTCAGCATAAAAATGACCTTGAAGAGGCTCGTAAGCACGGACCAGTAGAATGCACCCTAATCTGGCCATTTTGGACCTTTGAAGTACCAGTGAAGACTCAAGGCTGACAAGAAAAAAAATAGTCTGCCTGAATAAATCCACAATTGTAGTTTATCTGAACCTGATTTCCCGGTTCACCTTGAAACAGTCCAACTTATCACTTTCTCCTGGGAAATGCGTTGTAAACTAAGGATAAGCTTCGTCTATCGCACCCCCCCCCCCCCCCCCCAATCATTCTGTGGAGGCTTATCAGAACTGTGCCGGCTGACCATCATCTTATCAGGACAATGGACTATCTGTTAGTGCTTCCTGGACTGCCTCGTCATCAAATGCATATGACACATGTTCATAAATGTGCTTACAGTCAGAGTTTTTTTATGTCTTAAATCATGTCCTGTTAGGACAAGGTGTGGATATCTGTTTTATGTAATGCCACTACCTTCTCCTCATGGCTTTGTCCCTTTAAAAAAAAAAAAAGTATTCTGAAAAGGATAAGAAGGCTGCGCTATATAGTAACAACTCCGCCCATCTTTCATATGACTGTACTTACATATTCTCGTTGTATCTCGGTACAAAAATAATAAAGCTTATTCTGATTCTGAGTCTGATGATACAGCCATATAGTTGTAATAATATATAGGCACTTATCATTTTGCTGATTTACCTATATTTTAGATGTAAATTGGCAGGGTTGACACAAAAATACATCATTAATTAAAGGTTCAGTATGCAGTTTCTGTAGAACTGCAGCACTTAGAAATATTTTCAACAGGCAAAGCATTCTGATCCCTCCCCCTCAGAGCCATATGTGGCTCTGCCCCCTTGTGGTCTGTTGAATTTCAAATTCAAGCTCTGTTTTTATTGGCTGATTCAAATTCAAGCTCTGTTTTTATTGGCTGGTTACAAACTCTGTTTTTATTGGCTGGAAAATGGCGGGTCACCTTTTCTTTTTAGAAATGCTTATTTACCACCTGGAGAAGCAAGGGGACAATATTTTTTTTAATTTTTTTTCAGAGATTACCTGGCTAACATCAGTCTGTCAGGAGGTAGTGACAGAGTGAAGAAATATGTTCATAAAAAAAGCTACATACTGAAGCTTTAAACGAGTTCTCTCTTTTTAGTTCAATATTCAATAAATCTGTGACTAGGTGGTGATATGTAAAGATATGAGATGTTAACTTATGTTGGTACAGCAGGACTGGACCATTTATTTAACAGAATCATAAATTACATCACACCATATGTACATGATTGAGTGATCAGGTTTCCTATATTTTTACTTCAGCAGATGGCATCACGCGTTCGTAATTTCTTAGGAACAACAGGACACAAGTTAAGGGTCTTAGATTAACTTTGCTACCAGCACAATAAACTTAAAGTTTAGTTACTTAAAATAAGAAAGTTTCAGGGAAGAGAAAAATTGAGGATGAAATAAAATGGAGGATGAGGAGAGGCATTATCTTGATGTGTTTTAACCAGGAAAAGCACACTCTTCGTCGGCTTCAGCTAGACTGTCACTCGCGGGGAACAACAACTCTTTACCTGGCGAAGATTCTTCATCTCAGCTACGGTAAAGTAGATTAGCCTCAACGTACACAGACCGTCCGTCCGTGCTTCTCATGTTGATCAGGCTTCAGCTCGTTCACCTTCCAGTGGCTTCCATGAGATCTGCGTCGACCTACCAAAGTAGCGACCTCAGTTCCAGTTGGCTTTTCAAGATAAAAGCTTCCCTGAAGGAATTTAATTAAAATAGAGCTTTTTCAGCTCGAAATGGATTTATAACTGGCATGTTATAAATCTTTTAACTGAATGACGTGTCTTTAGTGTGTGACTGGCGTTCATTCAGCTCTTTGGGGAATCTCATGGCTTGAGGTCCTCCGCAAACTCTAGGCTCTGACAGGAAGTGAAGCCTTAAAAAGGGGAGGTTGACCCAGTAAATCCCTCTCGCTTATTGGTTGCTTCCCAGAAAACGGGAGTGAATTTGTTCGGGTCAGAGAGGTGAAATTCTGAAGGTTGAGCAGGATAACAGAGAAAGATAGTGTTCAGGACAGCCAGACTCATAGCCACCAGTTTTAAAGAGATTTAGATTAGGCTCTGATTCACGTGGCAACGTTCTTAAAACAACTCTGAAAAGCTCAGCTTGACATAAATTTCAACTTTAGGCAGTATTCTGATTCATGTGTGCACATATTAAGAATACATCTGCCTATTAAAGAATGACGATGATCATTCAATATATCAAAATTAACACTTGTTCATATGAATAACATAACACAAGGTTATGCCTTGATTATATCTGAATCAAACAAGTAAAAATAAAGAGAGTCTTTTCTGAAGTAATATGTGTCTTGATTGATATTACTGAAATAAAATAGTGGTAAAATGTCTCTCTGCAGGAATGAGTGAGAGGAGCTTCAAATATAGTTCAGAGACATGTTTAAAATGTATCAGTGACCAGGGATCTGATCCACTACATAGTGCAGCAGCAATAAACATATTACCATAATTTCCACTGTACACGTTGCTCTGCCCTCTAAGTCGCATCAGTCCATATTTGTCTAATAAAGTGGAAAAATTCATAAATATGTTGCTTCACTGTATACGTCACATCTATTATGCGTTACCGCTGACAATTCGGAAATGTGGGCCAAACCCGGAAATGTGGACCGGTGTTGTGCGAAAAACTGATGGGCTGCCAAATGGCAGCCATCGGAGTGTGCACGGGAGGACTTTTACAAGAATTTAACAAGATTAACACTTAAAAACAATTGTTTGCTCAAAATTATAGTAAATGTGTACCTCAATCTAACGTTTGCTTAATAAATGCACTTTGATGGTCAAATCAGTTGTATTTCAAAACCCGATATGTCTAAGTAAACGCGTGCACGTGATGAGTCGCTGTACAAAATTTAACAAGATAAACACCTAAACAATTTGTTTGCTCGAAATTATAGTAGAGGTGTGTCTCAGTGTAATGTTTGCTTAATAAATGCACTTTAATAGTCAAATCAGCTGCATTTCAAAAATAGTTAAAGGACAACACCCACCATGACACTAACAATTCACCATATTGGACAATTACTGTAATTTATTATTAGGTCTATTTTCATTTTTGCATTTGGGACAGGCGAGGGTTAAAAAACAAAAAAAACCCAACCCACTCCCGAATGAATCCGGAAACCTGGCCGAAGAGTCCCGAAGGGTCATGCCTTTTGTTACATCGATCTCCACCCAGAAGGCAGAAGGTAGGAGTGAGTTTCCATGGAGGTTTATGAGAGAGAGTGCGTTAAAACTGCATATTTCCTGCATATTTCCTGGTGCATTTGTGTGTATATGGACCAGCGCTCTGATTTTATTTATTATTTATTTTATAACACCGCTGCGGACCTGTTGCTGCTCTCATTCATTCTGCCCAATGGAGCGAGCCGCGAGCCGCGCGCGTCTCTGGCTCCTCGTTCCGCTGGTCACCTTTGAAGTTCCTCGTGCCGGTGTAATTTGCTCCCTCGAGTGTATGTATCTGCTCTTATCTCTCGTCAGCCTTGTTGCGGGGAGCACGGGTCGGGCAGCACGCGCGCAGAGCTCAGCTGCGCGGCTGGCTGCCTTTCTGATCACGGGGCGAGAGAATAAAAAGCCGATGCGGAAATGAATGAATTTGTCGCGATCAAACGAATTAAACTAGTATGTCTAAGTGGATGCTCGCTCAGAATATGATAGACATGAGTGAGCGACAGCAGGATTAATCAACACAGGCAGCTTTAGGGAATATTTAAAAATGCTTCCTTTTTCTTTTCCTCGCTCGCCTGTAACTCCAAGGCGTCACTTTGGTGACGTGAATGCCCAAGTGAATGCCCATATATGGAGAGGGGCAGATTTTCCCGGAGCTGCATGCTAAAATCTGCTATAAATCATGAAATAACACATTTAGTGTTATTTCTCCACAATATAAGTAAACGCTCCTGTATTATTTTTAAATAAACTAATATTAATGGCGATGCAATTTGAAAACATGGTGGGTGTTGGGCTTTAAGCTGCTGAGGCGCTCCCGGGAGCATGCAGACAGGGAGGGAAAAAATGGAGAGAGGAACGCTACTCGTTTAATCGAAATTTAACAAGAAAAGCACACAAACAATTATTTGTTTACTCAAAATGATAGCAAAGGTAACATCTAACATTTGCTTTATAAATGTGCTTTGATGGTCAAATTAGCTGCATTTCGCCGGGGCGGTGCAGCTGTTTTGATGGTTCCAAGCAACGAGCAGAATTAAGGTGGGGAGCTTATGGTAGTCCGATTGAGTCATTAATAGCTGGTGAAGATTCTCAGTCATCTTGGACGTGGTCAATTAAAAAAAGTTCAAGGGAGAAAAATAGGGATGCACCGATAAATCGGCCCCGATTTCCTTAACTTGGGGAGATCGGTGATCGGCCGATCTTTAAATGCGAAGCCGATTTTACCCACTGATCGCATCTGCCTCCGCAAAGGTCAGAAAATCATGAAAATTTAGGGTGCATTTTGACCTTTTAACACCTGAAAATCGGTATCGGCCAAAATCGGAATCGGCAGGTCAGACTTTCTGAAAATCGGTGATCGGCCAGAAAATTGAAATCGGTGCACCCCTAGAGAAAAACAAAGTACAGTATTAAGTAATGTACAGTAAATAAAGTCTAGTTGTTTTTTTCTTGAAATGCTTTGAATTTTTCATTGTAGCACGTTTACCTATTACCGTATTTTACGGACTATAGGTCGCAGTTTTTTGCCCAATTTGCATGCCTTGCGACTAATAGAGAAGTGAGACTTGTTTATGGATTTTTTCCCCATATTTTTGAACCAATTTTTGGCTCAGATATGACCATTTTTCATTTTGGCAAAAAATGGTGCAGTACCACTTTTGTCCACTAGGGGACACTTCCAGAGAGTCCACCGACCGTTTCTAGCTTGTGTGTCTGAAAAAAGCCTCCTCTGCTCGGACTGACTCTGTCGCTGCCCGGCCTCCTGCTCTGGAGGTAACTACTGTTTGCTATGTTTGTTAGCAAGATAAGTCAAGAACCACAGGACATATTTTTATCAAACTTACAGAAATTAATCACTGTATGGACATTTACAACTGACCAACTTTATGAGATATTTGAGATTTAAAAAAAATCGATCTTTTAGCATCGTTGTTAGCGGTTAGCTACCATAAATGGATACTATTTAGATAAATAACTCATGATAATAATAATAATAATAATAATAATAATAATAATAATAATAATAATAATAATAATAATAATAATAAACTTTATTTGTATAGCACCTTCCTACAATGCCTTGCATTGACCAAGGTGCTTAACAGGATAAAAAGATGAATAAACTGGAACAATAAATCAATGAAAATAGAATAAGAAACAACAGCAATAAAAGAAGGCAATGGAAATAAAAAATGCTACATACTAAAATAACACTAAAATAACACAAGTAATAAAAGTTACACACTGAAAGCTTTTTTGAACAAGTGGAAATAAAAAGGCAATGGAAATAAAAAAATGCTACATATTAAAATACCAAAAGTAATAAAAGTTACACACTGAAAGCTTTTTTGAACAAGTGGGTCTTCAGTCTGGTTTTGAACAGAGTCAGATCAGAGGTGGCACGCAGCTCAAGGGGGAGGCTGTTCCAGGCTTTTGGGCCGGCAACAGAAAATGACCGGTCTCCCCATTGTTTGTACCTTGAGCGAGGCACCTCCAGCAGGTGTTGACTGGCAGATCGTAAATCTCTGCCGGGCTGATGGGCTTTCAAAAGTTCTGAGATGTACAGAGGAGCAAGTCCATTCAGAGCTTTGAAAACAAACAGGAGCAGCTTGAACTGTATCCTGAACTGAACCGGGAGCCAGTGTAGAGAGGACAGGACAGGAGTGATGTGTTCATATTTTCGTGTGTTGGTCAAAAAGCGCGCGGCAGAGTTCTGTACAAGCTGTAAACGGGAGATGGAGGATTGATTAATACCAACATACAAAGCATTACAATAGTCAAGTCTGGAGGTCACAAAGGCATGGATGGCCTTCTCCAGATCACCACGGCTGAGAAATGACTTGACTTTGGAGAGCAGTCGGAGCTGAAAGAAGCTGGTCTTGACAACAGAACTGATCTGTTTATCAAACTTTAAGTTGGAGTTGTAAGAATTATGAGGAGGTCAATATTAATACTGACCTCTTTACCTTAATTAATTTACTTATTCAGATTGAATAGTAAATTCACGGATTCTGTTCTTTTTCAGTTTACCCGATATTTCTGTGATCTTTATGATGGATAAATAAACAGAGCCATTAAGTGACAATGGACATTGACTTAGTTTGATATGTCAAAGAGACACTATCATTTATTTAAAATGAATCAACTAAATTAACACCATTACACTTGATTGACATGATTTCACTTTCTTTCAATTAATACGTCAGCACACTTAAATTTAACACAACAGACTTCAATATTGGATGTTAACATATTTAGTCTGTGGGCTCTTCAGCTTAATTATAGTTTCCAGCTTAGATAGAGAGGGGAAAGAGTAGGAGGAAAGATTTAAGAAGAAATTATCGTGAGCATGATACCAGAGTGACACTTCTCCTCCGACTTCTGCTAAAATCCAGGTACGTTTTGTAAACAGCTCTTTACCTGTGACATCACACTAAATGACTGTATTTGTGAAGAGAAAAAAAAAAGGTTTACCTTGGTCCTAAATAAAGGGAACATAAATAAAATGTTTGTGTTAATATAAATACAAGAATGTCTTGTAGTTGTGTGTTTCAGTCTCAAAAGTATCCACTGGGAAAATTATCTGGGTCACGTGACTCACAGCTTTACCGGAGCTGATAAAAGGACAAGGGTTTGAGCGCTGCAGGGGGGTGTGGCAGGTGAAGACGCGTGCTGAGACGCTGCGCACGGACCGGTGGAGCTCCCAAATCAACACAGGACATCTGTAGTTGGGCTTCATGCTGAAGTTAGACCCAACTCAGGAGGGAAGGAAAAGACTTTCACAGATGGACTTAAAGTGACACCCTGGGAAGGATCGGTCCGGATTCCCTGGAGCGATACTGGAGGAGAACGCTCCAGGTAGAGAGGAGGAAACAGCTGGGACAGACGCCAACCCGGTGAGACGTTTCCTTATCATTTGTTTTATCCTCCTCCTGTCATTGTGAGAGACTGGAGGATCATATGGGCCCCAACGAGTCTTTCATTTTTGAATATTTTTTGAGTGACTAACGGCCGACTTTTTTTTCATGGGACAATTTATTATAATTAACGAGAGATCTCTCTGGGGGAAGTTTATGGGAACTTGAACTTTTTCAGAAACTTTATTATGTTAATGTAAATGTGCTTTTGTGTAACTAATTATGTTTGAATCACAATTGGAACAGCTGATTTTTGTTTGATTAATACAGCCACGCCCTACGGCACCCTGAAGTTGACGTGTCCAAATTTATTTATTTATTCATTTTTTCTATAATGTTTATTTATGACGGTCTAGTGTTATTCTCAGTTTCCTGATTACATTCAAAAATAGTTAAAAGAACTCTCTTGAGCGTGTACAAGCTCACGTTTAAAAGGGAGATTGTTACAGTGGTGGCCCGTATGGGGAAACAATGTTTTTTGAATGTGTATTATTAAGCTGAGGTATCATATTTGACTGTTGTTGTTTGGGGTTTTGTTTAAAAAAAATATATATATATCATTTTGCATCAAGAGTGATAACTTTATTGATATAATGTAACTGGCTGCTAGACTTCCTGACCGGGAGACCACAGACAGTACGGATCGGGAGTAACACATCTAGCACCATCACATTGAACACAGGGGCCCCACAAGGATGTGTGCTGAGCCCCCTTCTATTCACCCTGCTAACACATGACTGCACACCATCGTACAGCTCCAACCACTTCATCAAGTTTGCGGATGACACAACAGTGGTAGGTCTCATCAGCAACAACGATGAGACGGACTACAGGAACGAGGTGAGCCGCCTGGCCTTGTGGTGCGGACACAACAATCTCACTCTCAACGTGGAGAAGACAAAGGAGATTGTTGTGGACTTCAGGAAGAGGGATGCCCAACATCCTCCTCTGACCATCAACAGCACCGCAGTGGAGAGAGTAGACAGCACCAAGTTCCTGGGAGTGCACGTCTCAAAGGACCTGTCCTGGAGCAGGAACACTGCAGCACTGGCAAAGAAGGCTCACCAGCGTCTCTACTTTCTCCGCAAGCTGAAAAGGGCTGGAGCTTCAACCCCCATCATGAGCACCTTCTACAGAGGTGCCATAGAAAGTGTCCTGACCAGCTGCATCACTGTGTGGTTTGGTGCATGTACTGCATCCTGCCGCAAGAGCCTCCAGCGCATTGTGAGAGCAGCTGAGAAGATCGTGGGCACCTCCTTGCCCTCACTGCAGGACTTACACAGCAAACGCCTCACTCGGAAAGCCCACCGCATGGCAGGTGATCCCACACACCCACTACACAGCTGCTTCAGACTGCTGCCATCAGGAAGGAGACTGAGGAGTCTCCAGGCTCGAACCAGCAGACTGAGAGACAGCTCTGTTCATCAGGCAGTCAGAATGCTAAACACTCTGCCTGCTCTGCCTCCCCTCCCATTTGAACTGCCTTAACACTAAAACTTTCTCACATACTATCACTCAACACAAAGTTTTTAACACTAGACTCTGTGTCACCAAACGGGTTTTCACTAAACTCTCGGTCATGTGCTCATACAGTTTGCACTACTTCTCATACTTGCACTAATGTCTGTATTACATCACTGCCTATAATCATAATACTGTTTACATTCTCTGTTTACATTTATTAATACTGTTTACTTTTATTACTACTGCTTACATGTAATTACTACTGTTTACATTTATTTACACTACTCTAATATCTACACCACTGCTGGTACATATACAGTGTGCTCTGAACGGTCTTATTTAGGGATGCCCAATGTGCCTTACTGCATATGCCACTTTTTGCCTCTACAACAACATCAACTACTACCTCATACATATACTGTGTACATTGACTCATACGCTGCTTTGCCACTTTGCAAATGTCAATGCTAGAAACCTTTAGTTTATTTTAGTTATACTTTTTATACTCTTTTTTTATACCACTATGCAAAAAAAAAAAAAAAAAAAAAAACAACTCAGGACAGTGTTAGTTTTACTATTTTTATGCTTATGTCTATTATTATATGTTTCAGTGTTTCAATGTTTAGATGTTTACTGTTGCACCGAGGGACTGAGAGAAACGCAATTTCGGTCCTGTGTATGTCCTGCACTGTACATATTGCAGATCTGACAATAAAGTTGACTTTGA
>JBBPBX010051939.1:0-18632 GCA_038048925.1 Garcialebias charrua
CAGGTAGAGCCCGTTGAGACAGAGATTTAGTTTACAAGGGTGACCTGGTCAAGTGATCAGCAGCACACGTCACATTGGCAATAGGCATTTGCACTTATCAAAGGAAAATAAAGAAAACTACAATCACAGTAAACAGATGTTGACATTTAAAAACCAACAGGATATGACAGATTTCTATATACATTATATACAAAACAAGCAGACAGACCTCGGTTGAGTAAATAAAGTTAAGAAAAATCAACAAGGACATGTAGATTGGACAGTCAGATTGGATTAGATAGTCGTGGGTCAAGGTTAAATTCATTTTCAATTTCTGGGAAGAACTTTTTGTAAAAAATTTCTGCTTTTGACTTTAGATAAGGGAAAGGAAAAACGTTGTGCAGACCAGATCCGACGAGATGTGTTCTGGGAGACAAATGCCGAGAAGATTTCACTGTTGAGTTTTCATATAGTGATGTTATTGGCGTTATTATTAGACAAATTACTCGCATTTCTTTTTCAGCTTACAGCATGACAGCTCGTGCGGGAAGGGGTGCATCAGACAGACAGACCTATTTTCTTACAGAACACATAATTGTAATTTGCCATGAGCTAGGATTCAACCAAAATGCATTATACTTTTGCGTTTGCCCGGGGATTGGGGTAACAGTGGTGGCTCGATTGGATTTGAATGCATAAAGCTGACGTCTACATGGTTCATTTTGACTCTGAGAGCGACAGCTGCCAGAAAGCGAGAGCAAGACCTCTCACTCATGAATGGACACAGAACAAGGACAGTTTAAGGGAGAAAAACCAAAGAACTGTCATTCTAACACCAAAATGTCCATGAACTTCCTCAGCCATAGTTCAAGGCAACGACCTGAACAAAAAGAACAGTCCAAGACGCAAACAGATGTCAAAGTCAGCAAACACAACGTGAAATCAAGTGAAGTCAGGATTTGGGGCATCCTGCAGAGAAAGCCACCAGCGATAAGTGGCGGGCACTGAAGCTGACCTGAGCTGGACAATGGACAAGCTCACACGACCAGAGCATGAGCAAGTGGAACAGCTGTCAGGAGTCACTCATTCCAGCAGCAAACCCGTGAAGGCGTCGGCCTCCCATTTGAATCGGTGGGGTTACACTGGGGCCTCAGTCTCAGGGTCCAAACGTAAAGTGCATTATTTAATGATGGCACATAGAACAGGCCGCAGCAGGTCACATAATTATTAGGTTAATACTGATTTGGAGCTCTGTTTGTCTGCTCCTCCCGGTTCCAGAGGGCTCTTAAACAAAATAACAAGGCTCTCATCCCGAGGGCCACAGCAAAATGAGTTTGTGAATATTTTCACAGGTAAAATTGGTGTCACCACAATTATTCATATTGGGTGTTAAAGGTTAGATAAATGACGGCAGTTCTCCTTGGGGGAACGCGTTTCTGGGAGTCTGGTGTGCACAACAGATTCGTTAAAATTTAGGATTATAGCTATGCCGCAGGAATTGGATCATTAATCAGTGCAGATAAGATCAATAAAGTAAGAACAGGCTTTCAAAGGTGAGGAGAGCACATGAACAAATACAGGAAATTTCAGTGGTGGTCAGGTGAGGATAGTTGTTTCTGTGGGCAAATAAGCGGAGCATCGTGAGTGCTGGTTTGGCAGAAGGCGGCAGTCAGATCAGTGTTTTGACACACTGGTAGGCCTGAAGCGAAAAGGAGAACACAGTCAGCGCAGAGGGCAAAAGGCAAGGCTCTGTGTGAACTTTGGGTGCAGCACTAACTAAGCTCGTTCAGTGGACTAGAGAGGGTTTTTGAACAGCAAAGGGAGACAAAAGGAAGCAGACGTGCGATATGGTTACACAGCTTTGACAAAACCAACACACAGACCATAAATAAACATCAAGAATGAAACTGTCAAGCTGATTTGGAAGCAAAAAGAGCATCGGGATACATCAATTGGAGTCAGATGGTGATGGTCACTTCAGAAGAAGAGAGGGCCATGAGATGGGAGGAGGCCTTTGTGGCTCGCTGTCAACAGGGGCGGCTCCTCAGTGAAGAGAAAGCAGTGTGGCTGGACCATCCAGAACATGGAAGAGAAGAAGATTTTGAGGAGCAGCAACTCGCGCGTGTGGAGCACACCAGCTGAAGGGGATTTCAGCTGGTGACACACACACATTTAAATTTTCTGATCAGAACATTACGCCGTGCATTCATTGTGTGAGCCTCAACAGACGAGGAGGTCGCGCGAACTAGGAATTTTCGACCGTGATGACACCGGGTCATGAGATAATAATTGGTTGTACAGACATGCTCGAACCGGTAAAAGGGGTTCAGAAATTTATGGTTGGTGTGCCGCGCTCACCGGCTGACTAGGGGCATAAAAAGAAAAAAAAATCAGAAGGGAAGACAACAAACCGGTCCTAAAACTTTTAATAAATTATTACATTACATGTCATGGTTTTCTTGTAAAAATTAGATCAGATAATGGTACACATTTTAGCAATGCAAATCTAGGGAATGTTAGATATACTTAGGCCTCAACATGTTAGTATACTTTTGAAAAATTGGCTGTAATCTGTGCACAGACTAAAATTAATTGATTTGGGGCTTTACAAAATGGCCGTTAGGGCTGAGGTCATCTGTAGATAGGGGGTAAGGGTTGTTGTAATGTCGCATATAATGTATTTTGAGAGACTAATAGTTGTTTGTCCAGCTTCCATCTACAGAGATTTGAATCCGTTACACCTGAGAGTGCTAAGCCTGGACGTGGCCGGAGGGTCCACTGACACCTGGGGTGTTTCTCAGGGCCTCTAGAAGAGAGTGGCCTGAGCGAAAGGGGGAGTGCGCACAGCTGAGCAGTAGAGGCGCACATCACTAGCTCCTCGCCAGAGAGGGAGAGCCACAGCCAGAGAGGAGTCCGACAAAGGGGGCCTCGAAGGTCATCACATCGAGTGAAGCAGCTCGGTCGGAGCAGCACAGCTGAGAGGGTTGGTTTTGCACCTGGAGGGAGTGGTCCACAAGAGCGGTGGGCTGCCCGGCATCTTCATCCTTGAGATCGGGTTCGAGGAAGGTGTGGGTCTCATCTTTGCATCGTTTCTCATCTTTCCATCGTCTCACTTCCTCTGCCGTGGAAGTCATCTGTTCGTGAGGTGTTCTGGTTCGAGTGGTGGAGCTTCCTGAAAACACCTGTCTTCCTGGAGAGCATCTTTGTGCTTGCTTTTGCAAGGACACCAGAACGATAGGGAAACAGTTCCCCCTGGTGCCAGGCCTGTCTGCCTTGTTGCTTTGAGAGAAGAGCGCATGCTGCATGATTGCAGCTTAACAAGGCAAGCCACACCAACAGGAGCACAAGAGAGGGGGTCGACCATTCACTTTTGGGTTAGGGGCAGTGTTTGCCGCCAGGGGAACGGGGTGTTAGACACAACCCACCTGGCATTAATCATCAGCAAATCTGCAGCCCAAGGAAAAGGGTGGTGACCTCTGAAGAATACATCTTTCAACAAACATCGGAACAGAACAGAAAACCAAGGGTTAAATCGACTCAGAAAGGCTGACAGAGGGTTTTGAATTTTACAGGTGTTTCTATTTTGCATTATTGAATCATCAATATTTCAAACTTTAAATTTTAAATCACACAGTTTAAAGGTCACACATTTAGGATTAGATATTTGATTTCACCTTTAATATAACATTAATGACTATTTCTTATCTTAGAGTTGGTTTAGGTCAACAATTTGCTGCTACACTTTAACTTTTATCTTTTATCAATTAGACTTACTTATATCTAAAATTAGAATTCAACAGAACAACACATAATTTCCAGGTCTAACTTTCAAGGGTTTGGAGTTAAATTTTTCAATTTCAGCGTTCAATCATGAAATATTAGGGGTTTTTGACCACTTTCTTATTTCTGGTTCAAAATTCAATGGGTGAGTGATTTATTCATTTTGAGGATGTATTTTTTACAGGTGCGGTTCCAGTGATTTCCTATGTAAATAAAAAAGAAAGCGGGAAAAAGAAGATTTTGTAAACTGTGCATGCGTTTGATGGTTGGGTTTCATTGCTGCTTTTCATG
Source organism: Garcialebias charrua (assembly GCA_038048925.1). NCBI lineage: Eukaryota > Metazoa > Chordata > Actinopteri > Cyprinodontiformes > Rivulidae > Garcialebias > Garcialebias charrua. The sequence goes on from JBBPBX010051939.1 coordinate 4,051, forward strand.
TGTATTTACCTTTTCAGGTTCTGCAGGTTTAAATGAGAAGGGGGTAATTTGTGTTTCTGTTGTGTTTCATCACATTTCAGGGTTCAAAGTTTGACACTGTAGAAGATTTCAAACTAGATCGAGCATGGCTGAGGGGCAGAAGAGGCTAATGGTGGCTGCAGGTGTGGGGTCATTGATTATCGTTTCCACCATTCTGTTGTTGGAGTATTTCTGTGTGATACCAGGTCATCCAAGCTGTCATCCCGTACCTCGTCAGAGGGGCAAGAGAGATGTCCTCATGCAGGGGGCATGGACGCAGGTACAGGAGGAGGGCGATCTATCGATTAATTTTTCTGAAGTCTTTCAGAGGAACTCTTGGTACAGGTATGCGCAGTTCTTCGCCAGAAGCCGCCACAGGTCTGAGTCTTACATCTGCACCCCACTTCCTGTCGAGGAATCACAGCGGCCATTGACGATTAAACCTCTTGACCGGATGTTGTCATTTTGTGTTCTGCAGACGAGCTCCAGAGGATTTTACATGGAGCACCTGCAATGTCAGCCTAAGTGGTGCAAATTGAGTACATTATCACACCCGATGGTGTTAGCTCAATTTGTAGAATGGCCATCCAGTGGACAGTTTCCTGTCTGTGTGCACCGCGTCCATCATCAGGACTCATATCAGGTGGTAGTCGGGTCACTCCCTGAGAAGAGGTGCCGAGCGGTGTACCATCCGGGCAGGGAGTTCAGGAGTGTGCCTGGCAGCAATGGTACGTATCCGGTTGAGGCCTTGGCCTGGCTGTGTGGTCATCAGGTATTACTGACCTTGCCAGCGAACTGGACTGGGTGCTGTGCACCAGTTGCGGTTACAGAGGGGTCGTACCTGGTGTCTTTGAGTAACGGTTCTCACTATGTGGGACGGTCAAAGACTTCTGACGTCAGTCAGCTCGAGTCTTCTAGGGGTTCAGAGGTCCCAGTGGAATGGAAGCGTAGCTTCTTCCCGGGATCGAAGGTCGGGGACCACCTGTTGCACATGGGAGCTTTAGATTACCAATTTGGGATGTTCATTTATGGGTCGGTGCAGACGTTAGGGACCACCTCTGCAGAGCGGTGGGCCATGTATGTTGTGTCTTTACATCATAGATTGCTGCTGGATTTGTTTAAGGCATCTGTTAATGGAGTGTGTGAGATGATTGATAATAACACCTGCTGTACCTTTATACCTGATGCATCTGTTGCAGATCCGCAGGTCAGGGTGACAGCGGCCCTGCGCCATCTGAAAGAGCTTCAGGAGCATCAGACGGAGGAGGCGCACACAGGGCTGTGGCATGCACTGTCTTGGTTCACGAGAGGGTCATGGCAACAGGTGTTGGTCAAGCTCTTGGCCTTGCCACTAGCGATTCTGGTTCTGTTCTGCCTATTTATGGGGTGTGTTACACCTTGTGCACGGGCAAAGATCTCGAGGATGATTGCTTCCAGGGTGGTGGAGGATTATGGGACGGCGTTTCCCCTGGTGCAGGCGGGGTGCAGGCCATCGCCTGCCGCACAAACTCGCCTGTATTTGGCAGAGAACAGATACCTGTAGTGGCGGGGGATGTGTGGTGATGGAATGGAGGGGCGTTGCTTTTGGGATAATCACATTACTTCTATGATGTCTTGTTGTTTTCCGGTGTGTTTCATGTTTCATTTTTGTTTTGAGGTGGGATGATGGCGTCGTAGTGATGATTATATTATGATTTTGTAGATTAGGCTGGTATAGATACTGGCAGGGGTTTTATTCTTGGATAGATTAGTTGATTAATAATGGGGTCGATTTGGGATGTGTATGGTGTGTTTGATTGTTGATCTAGAGGGTTGATTTTGGGGTCAGAGACGCAGTTCTCTGCCGGATGAGAGGGTTCACAGGTATTTGGCCGAGTCCAGCTACCTGTGGAGTTGATGGGGGTCAGGCAGAGCTCTCCAAGGATGGGGTTAAAGGGATGGTTACATTTACCCTTTTGTGTCTTGATGGAGTGGTTTGTGGATTGTGATTGTTGTTTTGGTGTTGGGGTTATTGATTACCTTTGGAGTCAGATGGAGGTTGCATTAGATTTGGTTGATTTTTTTGTTTTTGGGTGATTTTATTTGGTGTGGTGTTGGGATTGGGGTCCTCTTCAGGGGGCCCACCTGGAGTTCAGCTGTTGGTTTCGACCGATCTTTGATCGGTCGAGAGAGGGCGTGAAGAGAAATACACACGTTTAGAAGTTCTATATGTTAATCTCATTTGAATCGAATACACTACTGTATATGATTAATACACGGGTGCTCTATAATCAAGGTATTCACAACTGTTTTACATATGTTTATGCAATTAGACAACATTATAAGACATACTTTTAGATCTAACAAACAGGAGGTTCAGATGCAGATAACATGCTAAGCGGGCAGATGCCCTTTGTGCTTCTCTTGGCCTTCTGAGGAGATCAGAGCACACAGACACACAAACAACTAATGAATCACACTACTAAATAAGTAGGACTTATGAACCACACACATATTAGGATCTGGACATTAATTTACATTAATATCGCACACAGGACACATCTAATGGTACATTTCTAAAACTCTCTTACTGAGCAAATAAGCAGAACAAAGAGCGCAGTTTCAAGAGACGCCTCACCACAGTTACAAATCTACAAGGTCATAGAACTGACAAGCAGAGAGGCTCCAGGACTCCTTATCAGTGCTCTAAGCCAATCAGAGACCAGAGAAGCTCAAAGCTGCATCTTTATACTCCAAAACATCTGAGATATCTTTAGCACTTTTTGAGGAACCTCGCCTAGGACAGGTCTGTCAAAATGCTCACAATTCTATGTGCACAAAGAATTGCTTATTCATGATGTAACTCTGTTAACCTGTAAACCTGTGTTTCTGTCAATAAATCTTCATCATTTTCCTAAGAGAGACTGGTCATTCGAACACCTCATGAGAAATCCCTTCAGTTGATTACGGTGACATTCTCTACATGAATGCTCCTACAAGCACCCTGCGGATGTTGGATGTTGTCTATCATGGTGCACTAAGATTCATAACTGGTTGTGATTATCGTACCCACCACTGCACCCTGTATTCACTGGTTAACTGGACATCATTAACCTCACGCAGACTCTTCCACTGGTACATTTTCATCTTTAAATCACTTCTTGGTCTGCTGCCCTCATACATCTCCTCCTACATGTCTTTTGCGTGAGTGCAGCTACAGCGTGCACTCTCAGGACATGATTAGCTGCAGTGTTCCATCAGTGAGAACTGAACTTGGCAAAAGGACCTTCTCATCCTGCTTCCTAGAATATCTTACAAAAAGATCTGAAGCTCTCGGCCTTGACCTCTGTAAATGGCTTTAAGAATCTGTTGGAATCCTGGCAAAAACCAATGCAGACATGTTCCTGTTTTTGATTTTCTACATCTACCTTATAATCTGTCTGTTTTGCTACTTTGATATCGTTGTTTTTAACGTGTAAAAAAAAAATCTGTATTTCTCTCTTATGTTAGTCTATTGTTGATTGTTCAAGGAAATTCTACTGTTGCTGTTGTCATCATTTTTTAGTTTGTAGACAGGTCCCACTTGTAAATGAGTCCTCGAGGCTCAATGAGATTAACCTGCCTAAATAAAGGTTGAATGAATGAATTTCTCTTTCTTCTGTTGGAATGTGTACAGATTTCAGAAGCCTCACAGGTCCGAAGGGGGACGCCCCTAGACAGTAGGATCAAAACACAGACCCCTGAAGTGGATTTTATCATAGAAATGTGGTGGGTCTGTATTTTTAAATACATTTGACTTGACTTGAGTGGACATGACTTAAATTAATTAATTGGGCTAATAAAGGCTTCATGAACAAAGTATTTTAATCACATTTTTTTACTACTGATGGACAGGCTCAGTAGTTATGTTTTGTGAACTCTTTCCTTGGTTCTGTCTCATCAAACAGGTATCTGGAGGGAAAATTAAACTTCTTTTTTATTTTTACAGCTTTATATGTCAATTGTTTAAAAATTTTAATGTTATATTGTACTTTTTAATGGATGAGGTGAGCACATGAATTATATTTTCTACACATGCGTTAATGACGTTCCTTCCACAGGCTCCATGAGGAAGCCAGTATAAAATGCATCATACTAACTAAAACTAACCCCAATTACAATGACATGTGCCAAGGAGTATCCTTTAAAAACGTTATTTTACTGATTACTTGTTTACGCTGAAGGATGAAATCACTTATTGCTGTGTATGTTTTTTTTGTGTTTTTGGTGGAGATAACTTTGCTTATTCCAGGTAGATCCATTGAATGCAAATGTTTCAAGTGGTGGAGATTGGAACTGGATTACACAGCTTTTCTCATCCGGAGGGAAAATCCCTGAATGAAGAGACTGACGACGGATCACCACACCAGACTGGGTCCTGCTGAAGGTGATTAAACGAAGGTGGACAGGACCCCACCAGGTGGTGGAAAGAACATCACATGCCGTGAACATCACACACCGTCTGTCTCCAGAGGAAGAGCGACACCTGTTACGACTACAGCCAGTGCACCCCTGGAAAGGAGCTAAATCAATCGTTGAGCCGGGTTGAGACCGATCTGGTCGAGCAGCGCTCCCCACTTTGTCAGGACAAGTGGCCTAACTACTCCTACCCCCAGAAAGCCACAATACACCCCCTTCCACCCCACTTTGTCAGGACAAGTGGCCTGACCCAAAACAGTCAGAGAATAGAGAGGAGAATGAAGTCTCCAAGCCCTGACATGCCATCACAGACATTTACACCTCCAGATGCTGAAAAAGAGCCACCTGCATCATGAAAGACCTCACTCACCCAGCACACTCACTCTTTGCACCACTCCCCTCGGGACGGAGGTTGAGGAGCATCAAATGTAGAACCACTAGACTGAGGAACAGCTTCTACCCTGAGGCTGTCAGACTCATGAATAAATAAATAATAAGAATAAACACTGCAAAATGTCACATCATGCTGATGCTGATCTGTTTCTTGTTGCTGCGTTCATCTGTGACCATCTGCTCATGTTCGTGCTGCTGTTTATAATGATGTTTTTCTACTACATTAGGGCTTAGTGTATTACTAGCTGATGTCTCTCTTAGTTAATCCTAGATGTTATTATTGTTTTTCTCTTGCATTTGTTGTTGGATGTAACTGGGACCCTGTGTACATAATCTCGTTTTCAACACATGTACTACATGCGGTGCAAATGACAATAAATTCTCTCTGACTCTGACTCTGACTCTGAACATACATACATACATACATACATACATACATACATACATACATACATACATACATACATACATACATACATACATACATACATACATACATACATACATACATACATACATACATACATACATACATACATACATACATACATACATACATACATACATACATACAGTGTATGTATATATGTAGACCTGTGCCTGCATTTGTCCAGTGAGTCTTTTGAACCACTAGAGGGAGTCTTACACCACAGTTTTCCGCAAAAGAACTCCAAAACTACAAGCAGTGACTTATTCCAGGCAGCTACTGATAGAATGGTTGATAAAAGTGGTTGAAACTTTCTTCATGTTGATTAATGAAGAGACAATCTCCCTTTTCCCGACATGTTTACTCCCAGTTAGCCTTCAAGGAGGCAAAGTGAGCATCTTGAATGTAGCTCTCATCTAGAACAGCATGTGCACAAAGACAAAAAGCACCAGGAGAAAAACCCACAGCCTCGCAGCTCCTTCAATCAATGCTTGCTTTCCGAGCAGCAAAGTAGAAACTCTGCACATCAATCTGTTGCTGTCAAGCTCCTCGTTAGTACACAGATGTTGTGCTTCTGTAATGAAATATATTTTGTGACAGATAGAGATGAAAAGAACAAAGACCAACAGAAGGGGGAAGGTTCTGACAGCAAAATCAATTTCACACATCACTGCGTTTGGGAGAGGTGAAAGGTGGCGCCCATCTTGGTTTGTCCATGAGCCCCTGGTGTTTCTCCATGACGTGGTACTGTAACATCAAAACCCGTTAGGCCTCAGTGATCGAGTAAGGCCAACATGGACTGTACCGCCGTTTGAGCCAAAACATAATTGCATCATGAAAAGTCACACGCACCCCATGCGTGAGACGTCTCAGTCAGCAGAGGTGAACAGAGGCTTTGAATTTATCCCTGTTTTTTTTTTTGATTTGATGTTTATTTATTCATTTTAAAAGAACAATACAAAACAGTTTCATCAGATACAAGAATACAAGTAGGATAAAATGAAAGGAGCAGAAAGAAGATGAAATCTGATTATATCTGCCCCTTATTTCACAGTTTGTTCAACCAATGATAACCTTCAAACTACATCACAAAATGAATAACTACTTAATTTTTCTAACTGTAATACACAAACACACTAAGCTACATCATATATAGTTTTTGAGCAAGTCCCTTTTTACCGTTTTCTTTAACGAAAAACGTATAATCATTATGTTTATTACCTAAATTATATTGTATAAAATGTCTGAAGATGTATTTATTATGTTTAAAAAATTAAAGAATGACTAAAGAAGTCGAGAGCATAAAATTTATCAGAGGACTGTAAGACCCTGTCTGTCCACTAGAGGACGCCAGATGATAATTTTCTCTGAACTAGTTGTCTCTGACTTGTCCCCTCCCTGGGTTCTGTCTCTTGTTTGTTTATGTTTATTAAATTTGTTCATTTTTTTTACAAAAGAAACAATACAAGACAATCTCATAAATGATAATGTACAAAATATAAAAAAATGAAAGGTAGCAGAAAGAAGAATAAATCTTATTATATCTGCCCCTTACTTCCAACAATCAGATTAAACAACAATAATCAACCATGTAAACAATAATAATCTTCAACCAACTTTTTCCAACAATCAGATTAAACAATAATAATCTTCAACCAACAGTACAAAATGACTAACTCTTTCTAATTTTCTAACTAATACAATACACATTACGCTATTTCATATATATTTTTTAACACATTTGTTTTGATCATTTTCTTAAATGTAAACATTGACTTGGCATTTTTAACTACATTCTCCAAGCCATTCCATAATCTAATTCCCTGGATTGAGGTAGAACGTCCCTTCAAACTAGTTCTGAATTGTGGTTTTACAAACATCTCTGTCCCCTTAAGATTATAACAACTTTGTCTTTTAACAAAATGCATTTGGATATTTAAAGGTAATGCATTATTTTGAGCTCTATACATAACTGATAAAATATTATAGTCTACCAAATCATGGAACTTCAATAACTTCAGTTGATAAAATAATGTACTTGATGGATGACGGTAATGTTTTCTAGTGATAATTCTTACAGCTCTTTTCTGTAATACAAAAATAGGCTTTGTGATTGTTTTACACGCATTCCCCCAAACATCAATACAATAGATTAAGTGTGGAACAATGATTGTGTTATACAACAAATACAGAGCTTTATCATTCAATAGGTCTCTGACTTTGTACAGTACTGCAATCGATTTAGCTATTTTTATTCTTACAGAATTTATGTGTTGTTTCCATGTCAGTTTGTCATCAATGATAACACCCAAAAACTTCACCTCACTCACTCTACAAATCTCAACACCCTCAATTTTGAGTGGAACATCAACAGTTTTCTTTTTATTACTGAATATCATGTAATTAGTTTTTTCTAGATTTAATGATAATTTATTTATTTTAAACCAAGTTTGTATCTTGACAAATTCTGTCTTTATCAATTCCAACATTTGTTCTATATCTTCACCTAAACAGAAAAATGTGGTATCATCAGCAAAAAGTACACATTTAAGGAGTCCTGACACATTTACCAAGTCATTCACATATAAAATAAATAGCTTTGGTCCAAGTACAGAGCCTTGGGGAACTCCACATGTGATATTACAGAGGTCAGATCTTACATCATTTATTTGTACAAATTGTTTCCTATCTTTTAAGTAGCTAGATACCCACTGTAATGCTGGTCCTCTAATACCATATTTGTTCAGTTTTTCAAGGAGAATGGTGTGATCAATAGTATCGAATGCTTTTTTTAAATCAACAAAAATACTGATACAATATTGTTTTTGATCGACAGCAGTAGTTATTTGTTCCATTAATTCCATGAGAGCCATTGATGTAGAGTTTTTTGATCTAAACCCATACTGACTGTTGCTTAGAATATTTTGTTTATCTATAAATTGATCTAGTCTGTTCACAAATAGTTTTTCAAGAATTTTTGAAAACTGTGGTAACAAGGATATAGGTCTATAATTGTTGAATACACATTTATCACCATTTTTAAAAAGAGGAACGACCTTAGCTACTTTCATATTATCTGGAAATATTCCTGTTGAAAATGATAAATTACATATATATGTAAACGGCTCAATAACATGGCTCATTATGTCCTTTACAAACATCATATCCATGTCCACCCAGTCCCTTGATCTCTTGTCTGTAAATGGTAAATGGTAAATGGAGCTTATTTATATAGCGCTTTCTAGCCCCATGTGAGGAGCCCCAAAGCGCTTTACAATACCAGCCATCCACCCATCCACCCATTCATACACACATTCATACACCGGTAGTGGTAGCCTGCCTTGCAAGGCGCCATCCAGACCTACCGGGAGCAACTCGTAAGATTTTTTACTACATTCATTATTTCCTCTTTGTTAGTTCCATTTAGAAAAATACTATTTGCACAACCTGTAATTGAGTGGATCACATTTTTATCTACTTTTGGTATTTTAGCTGCAAGGCTTGATCCAACATTCACAAAATATTGATTAAATCCATTTACAATTTCATTTTCATCATGAATTTCATCGTTGTCTTTTACAAAATATTTTGAAATACCAGTTTTTGCTTTATGATTCTTCAGAACACTATTCATTACTCGCCATGTTGCTTTCATATCACCATTACTTTTATCTAATAATTTACTATAATATTCTTTCTTATGTTTCCTTATAATCCCTACTAATTTATTTTTATACTTTTTATATTTTTCTTCAGCGCTCTGACTTCGCAATTTCAAGAAACATGAATACAAATAATTCTTTTTTTTACAAGCATTTCTCAACCCTTTTGTCATCCATGGTTGGTCAACGATATTTCTCTTTGTATAATTCGTTTGTACACAATTCTTTTCATACAGAGTTTCCAAGATATTCATAAACTCATCATATGATCTGTTCACATCATCAACATACACTTCATTCCAGTCTTGTTTATCTAGGTCCTCTTTTAATTTTTCCAAAACTTTTTTTGACGTGTTTATGATCTTTTTCTTTGTTTTAACTGCTTTTGTGATACTTTGATCATTTTTATAGATTGTGAAAACTGGTAAATGATCACTTAAGTCAGTCGTTAAAATACCACCTATCACCTCTCCGTTTGTTATATTTGTGTATTGTGGCACTATGAGTTGTAATTCTTGTTGGCTTGGATATCAACGGATACATATTTAAACTGTACATTGAATTTATAAATGTACTGATGTTATTTGAATCTGTTTTATTTCCCATATCAATGTTAAAGTCTCCACACAAAAAAACTTTTTTATTAAAACTCTTCTCCAATAGCTCCAAGATTTTATCAGTGAATATTTCTATATTTGATCCTGGTGATCTATATACACAACTTATTATTATGTTTTTATCATTTTTGTTTATTATTTCTATTGTTATCATTTCCATAATATTATCAACTATTATTGACATTTCATTATTTAATTTACATTTTATTTCATTCATAACATATAGAGCGACACCACCACCTCTTTTATTATTTCTGTTCATGTGAAATAATTCATACCCTTCGATGTGAATATTACTTGTGTTATCATCATTGAGCCATGTCTCTGACAGTGCTATTATCGTAAAAGTTCTATTTAACTGTTTTAAGTAATCTGTTATTTTGGATATATTTGCATTTATACTTCTGCTGTTAAAGTGAATAATAGAGAGAACTCCATTTGTTATATTGATGTCATTAAATTGCTCTTCATTGTAGTATTCGCTATCTTTTATTACTGGAAAAAAGTTAGCATCAATAACATCATTAACATTATATATTTTAGGTTCTGAGTCTTCGTATGTTGTCATGTTCTAATGTATTTGTTCATTTCATTGTATGTTATGTCCATTTTGTGTGCAAGTTGTTTCATTGATTTGTGATTTGTCCTCTCCTGAGTTCGTCTAGATCCTTCAGTTCTTTTATCATTTTAGGGTTAGCCCCTTCATGTGTTTTGATAAAGATGTTTCCATGTTCAGCCCTCACAACGAGACGACAGGCAAACAGTCCACTGGCCAAATAGGAGATTTTGCTTCTTTGTTCTCTTTTCAGATGATTTGCAAAATAAAAATGGTAGAGCTTTCCAAATAGGTCAACTTTGTTACCTCTTGTAATAATAATAATAATAATAATAATAATAACTTTTATTTATAACGCACTTTACATCAAACAGATCTCAAAGTGCTACAATGAAAAATAAAATCAAGATAAAAATCAACCATAAATGCAACAAAGAAGAGGAACAACCAAGAGGATGGAGCCTCACAGATGATTGCATCAAAAACTTAAAATTCACAAAATGCAGATAAAATACTCAAAAAACTGGGTGCAATAAAAAACAAAAGCACAATTAATTATTTAAAAAACTGGATAAAAAGAAAGGTTTTAAGACCTTTTTTAAAACATGTCACGGTCTGTGGGGCCCTCAGATATGAGGGCAGGGCGTTCCACAGCCGAGGGGCAGCGCAGGAGAAAGCCCGGTCTCCCATTGTGCGAGACCGAGACCTGGGAGTGAGAAGAAGATGGGTGTTGGAAGAGCGGAGAGTGCGGGAAGGACAGTGAGGAGTGAGAAGTTCTTTTAAATAGGATGGTGCATTACCGTACAGGCACTGGAAGGTGAGCAGATAAATTTTGTATGTGATCCGGGCAGAAACAGGAAGCCAGTGTAGTGAACGCAGTACAGGAGTGATGTGTTCATACTTACGCACTCTCATCAGGACCCTGGCAGCGCTGTTTTGGACATACTGTAGTTTTTGTATGTTCTTGCCAGGAATCCCGAAGAGAAGTGCATTGCAGTAATCCAGTCTGGAGGAGACAAAGGCATGGACGAGCTTTTCTGCATCAGTGGGACAGTGTAGACCGAAGCTTTGCTTCGAAGGAAAACCGGAGTCTGCGTAGGAGTTCTGCTAGGCTTCCATCTGAATTTCACCTGGATTAATTGGATTCATGCAGGTCCACTGGTTCAGAGCGGGTCAGCTGAAGGTTTAGTTCCTGGATCACGCTTGTAACTGCCACAGTTTGTTTTATGTTTCACATTCATATGGCTTGTACTTTGTTTTATTGTATGTAGTTTTACTTGTCACCTGTAGTTGGCGCTGTGTTCAGGTGTGAAAGGTAACGCTGTATTCAGGTGAAAAGTACCAGAAGAAGTCAGTTACAGTAGTAGAAAGGATGTGAGTTTCAGCTAGTAAGCACGGACCTTTAAGTTGAAGAAGAGTTCTAAGAAGCTGAAACTGAAGAAACAAGCCTAATTCCTTTTAGTAGCACACAGCCAACGAGGTATGTTTGTTTAATTTCTGTATTTTGTTTTGCTTAGTGTACAAGCATTTGATATGAATATTTGTTCTTTATTTTCCTTAATAGTTAATTGCTGTTTACTTTGTGTATCTTCTTTAGTTTTCACGTGTCGAATCCCAATAAATTCATCAGTTTGAGGAAACCACTTGTGTCTGAGAGTGCTTAAAAGGAGTTATAGTGAAAACTCGACTGATCAACGAGCATGAGTGGAGAAACTGCAACGTGAAGCAGACCCCCCATCCCACCCCCGAGCTGAGAGCATGCGGTCAGAACAAAGGACCAGCCAACTCGTCGGGGCATGAACAGCACGTGCACGAGGCGGAGCTGCAATCAAGAGACATTTGAGCCGGGAGCGCGCACGCAGGGACGTAAGGAGAGCACAGTGAGAAGCAGCTTTCAAGATAAGGTCACAAAGCAGCAAAAAGGCAGCTGTGTGAAGCTTGAGAGCTGATAAAGCAAACTGTGATTCAAAACAAGGTTCTTGCAGCAAACTCTGGTTTATCTGTTTATAATTTGACAGCTTCATCACATGTATAAGTTTTAAAGTACTGTATAGTATTCAAGTTAAAAGGTTAATATCATTTTATTTAGCATTTAGTAGTACATTTTATATGTAAATTTAAGGTTTTTGGAGGAATGCTATTTTTATTTGTTTAGAAGGATTAAGTGTACAGTATTTGATAATATTCAAGTACATTTTTACCCAACACTACTACAGTTATAAGTTACATTGCCATTACAAGTAATTAATTTGATAATATTCAAGTTACATTTTTACCCAACACTACTACAGTTATAAGTTACATTGCCATTACAAGTAATTAATGTTTTGTTGACTATTAGATGTTAAAAGAGAAATTCAGTTTACAACTTTTCTATACAAGTTTATTTAGTTGTTGGGCATTTAAATGACTGAGCCAAATCAGGCACCGATTCCACTTGAAACTAGAACAGACTCTCAAATTAATATTGAAGGACAAGAAGTTAACCCTGAAGCTTCACAAAATCCAGTGTCTCAACTAAGGAGAAGCATAAGAGTCAAAACTTTTACAGAGAAGGGGAAAGAAATGCAAGATAATAAAGTCAAAGGGCTTCAGCAGAGATTTGATTACACTTTTGCAAAATGGAGAACACATGCCAAAACATCTAAGCGAGCACTGTCACAATCAGAACCTTTAAATGAGGACATTCTAAATGACATTATTGGAGATGTTACAGGCCTCTCTGCAGACGTCCAGCGAGTATACAACGAGCTACGCCAACATTCACCTCCTGACCAAGAGACACGGCGCAAAGTAGACGTCTGTGTTCAAGTCTCAAAGTTCATCGTATCCAAGGCGACAAGTTTCATGGATGGAACGGTTACAGAAGAGGAGCAAGGTTGGCCAGATGTAGGCTCCCTCTTTCATTCAACTCTCAGTAAGTCATGCACCTCTCAACATTCCAGTCTATCCTCTGTAAAACGCCAGGAAGCCGTAGCAGAAGCAGCTGCGAGCCAAGCTGTTCTAAAAGTATTAGAAGAACAAGAAATCGAACAGATGGAAATTGAAAAACTTGAAGCTGAAGTTAGAAGAAAAGCAGCAGAGCAAGAATCCTTAGCCAGAAAACTTCGTTTAGAAAGAGAAGCAGAGGAACTTAAGTTGAGAATGCAAAGAGAAGCAGAGGAACATAAGTTGAGAATGCAAAGAGAAGCAGAGGAACTTAAGTTGAGAATGCAAAGAGAAGAAGATGAAGCCAAGTTTAAGGCTAAACAAGAGGAAGAATATACAGTCTTACAAAGATTACTTGATGAAAAGAAAAGAAAGTTTCAGCACTTAGAAAAAGTGAAAGATCTACGTGCAGCACAAGCAAAGATGCAATATGACTCATTAAGTTTGCCAGAGGAGCAGAAGTTGAGCATAATAAAGCCAACTACAGAAAGTAAGGCCTTTGAAAATGTAACTGCTCCACTTCAAAGGTACATTAGCTCACAAGCACTGCTCCCAAGAGAAATTGTGTCAGGCGGGGAAGATGAGCCTTACGCCCAACGCACAGATCTCGGCTGGAGCATAGTTGGCCAAAGCAGTCCATACCTGAACCATGGAGAAGCCATTTGTGTCAGTCATCGTATCATAGTGAGGAAAGTCATTCCAGATCACAAACCTTCTGTTGATCTTCAGAGTGAAGTCCACTACATAAACAGAACCAAAGTAAGAGATGTTACTTCTTCAGAGATTGTTGAAGCACTGGAGTTAGACTTCTCAGAAAAGGAGATGGACGACAATCATGTGTCTCAACATGAGCTCAAGTTTCTTTCAAAACTCAAAGAAGGTATCAAACAAAACGAAAGCAGCCACTATGAAATGCCACTGCCTTTTCGTGAAGAACGACCCAAGTCTCCGGATAACAAAGTAAGCGCAATACACCGCTTGAAATGTCTGGAGAGAAGATTAAGAAAGAACGAATCATACTACAATGACTACCGGTACATCAAGTTCAAAGATGATATAATCTCCCAAGTTGATGCAGAAAAGATCCCTGAAAAAGAGTTAAAAAGCAGTCCTGTGTGGTATATTCCACACCACGGGGTTTATCACCCACACAAACCAAAGAAAATCCAGGTGGTATTTAACTGTTGGGATGAGTACCAAGACACATCCCTCAATGACCATCTGTTAACTGGCCCGGACTTGACAAACACATTCGTGGGTGTTCTCGGTCAATTCTGCAAGGGGTCAATCGAAATGTGTGGTGTTGAACAAATGTTTCACCAATTTGGAGCAAAAAGAGAAAACCAGGATCATCTGTGCTATTTATGGTGGGAGCAAGGAAACCTGGACATGAACCTGTCTGTTTACCCAATGAAAGTCCACTGTTGCTTACTAGTGGAAAATGGTTAAAGTCACAGAAGTATACCCTGGATCAGATGATAGGGTGAGGAAGGTCAGACTGTTAGTTTAGAGTACATTAGACAAACATGGTAAACGTACAACAA
>JBBPBX010051940.1:0-24394 GCA_038048925.1 Garcialebias charrua
GGTTAAAATTTGACTGGAAAAAAATGTTTTCTCTAAACTAAAATATTGCTGTTGATTTTTGTAACTTTGCTAATGGCACCTCATAGATATGAAAATGTTTGGCAACTCGAGTGCGTTTTGCAGCAATTTTTTAACTGATGTGCTGATGTGGAGTCAGTTCCCACCTGCCTGAAGACTGCCACCATCATCCCAGTCCCAAAAAGCTCCACAGTGACTGGTCTGAATGACTATAGACCGGTGGCCCTCACCCCGATAGTCGCTAAATGTTTTGAGAAACTGGTCATGTCCCACATCAAGACAACCGTCAACATCAGCGAGGACCCTCATCAATATGCATACCGTGAGAACCGATCAACAGAGGACGCCATCTCCTCTGTGGTCCACACTGCTCTCACCCACCTGGATCAGAAGGACTCATACGTGCGTCTGCTCTTTGTGGACTTCACATCTGCCTTCAACACCATGATCCCCCAAACTCTGATAGACAAACTATCCACACTTGGACTAAGCCCCTCTATTTGTAACTGGGTACTAGACTTCTTAACAAACAGACCACAGTCCGTGAAGATCCACAACTTCTCCTCCACCATCACCCTCAGCACTGGCTCTCCTCAAGGATGTGTGCTGAGCCCTCTTCTGTTCACTCTGCTCACATATGATTGTACAGCCACACATCCAGGCTGTCATATTGTTAAGTTTGCAGATGATACAGCTGTGGTGGGATGCATCACAGATAATGATGAATCCAGCTACAGACAGGAGGTGGAACACCTGGAGAGCTGGTGCAAAGAGAATAATCTTCACATGAATGTGAAGAAGACGAAGGAGATGATTGTGGACTTCAGAAGGAACAAACACACCCACACCCCACTGTACATAGGTGGATCTGCGGTGGAGGTGGTCTCCAGCTACAAGTACCTGGGTGTACACTTGAATGATAACCTCAGCTGGAGCAACAACACCACCAGCCTGATCAAGAAAGGTCATCAGAGACTCTACTTCCTTAGACGTGCTGGTCTGAGTAGCCCAGTCCTCACCTCGTTCTACAGGTGTGCAGTGGAGAGCATCCTGTGCTCCAGCATCAACGTGTGGCATGGAGGCTGCACAGTTGCAGAGAGGAAAGCTCTACAGAGAGTGGTGAAGGCTGCACAGAAGTCTGTGGGAGTCAGTCTCCCCACCATCACAGACATTTACACCTCCAGATGCAGAAAAAGAGCCACCTGCATCATGAAAGACCTCACTCACCCAGCACACTCACTCTTTGCACCACTCCCCTCGGGACGGAGGTTGAGGAGCATCAAATGTAGAACCACTAGACTGAGGAACAGCTTCTACCCTGAGGCTGTCAGACTCATGAATAAATAAATAATAAGAATAAACACTGCAAAATGTCACATCATGTTGATACTGATCTGTTTCTTGTTGCTGCGTTCATCTGTGACCATCTGCTCATAATGACTCATGTTCGTGCTGCTGTTTATAATGATGTTTTTCTACTACATTAGGGCTTAGTATATTACTAGCTGATGTCTCTCTTAGTTAATCCTAGATGTTATTGTTTTTCTCTTGTTCTGGGACCCTGTGTACATAATCTCATTTTCAACACATGTACTACATGCGGTGCAAATGACAATAAATTCTCTCTGACTCTGACTCAAATTTGGCAGCACGATGTCTCAGTGGTTAGCACTATTGTCTCACATCAAGAAGGTCCTGGTTTCAATCCCCGGTTGGACCTGGAGTGTTTCTGTGGAGTTTGCATGTTCTTCTCGTACTTGCGTGGGTTTTATCCGAGTACTCCGGTTTCCTGCAACAGATCCAAAACATGCATGTTCTGCCTTCAGGTCCAGGCCTCCCTTGAAAAAAAGATCTGTGATCTCTATGGGATTTGCCTGCTTAAATAAAGGTTAATAAATAAAAATGTGTGTTAGTGTGTTAACTAGTGTTCTAAGTGATTGGCAAAAACTCAAAGCCACCTATCAACATTTGCTGGGATGGATGTTTTTATTTATTTATTTATTAATCAGGGAGATCCCAGCAAGACACTGTGCATTTTCCAGGTTGCCTTCGCATATTGCTAATTACTTTTTGTTTTTGTTTGTTTTTTTGCAAATGCAGATGGAATCATGAATGGAGATTCTGCAGCAACAAAGGATTTTATAAGGACTCATGCTGCAGAGCATTTAAAACATGCAAAGGAGGACATGGTCTCACACTGGACAATTAACACAACTGGTAGAGCTGCTGCCTCTCAGCGAGCAGGTCCCCGGTTCAAATCCCGGTCCGGGGGCCTTTCTGGGTGAAGTTTGCATGTTCTCTCCGTGCATGCGTGGGTTTTCTCCGGGGGCTCCAGTTTCCTCCAACAGTCCAAAAACATGCATGTTAGACTGATGGTGACTCTATGACCTTGGGTGTGAGTGAGACAGGTCTCTCTTGTAAATGAGTCCCTGTGGCTCAACGAGGTTAGCCTGTATAAATAAAGGTTGAATGAAAAAATGTGCCACAAAGAAGTGGAGGTGGGGCTTTCACACTGGACATTTAAAACGTGCCACATAGAAGTGGAGGATACGGGCTCACACAGAACTGAGGAACACATTTTTGGGGGGGAGATGCAAATAGGTGCTGGGCATAAAATTAGAATATTGTGAAAAAGTTATTTATTTCAGTAATTCCATTCAAAAAGTAAAACTTCTATACAGTATTACTGTATATTCATTCACACAGACTGATATATTTAAAAATAATCTTAATGCTGATGATTATAACTGACAACTAATGAAAACTCCAAATTCATTATAAGTAAATTACATTACTTGAGATCAATTAAAAAATGATTTTTATAGATGTTGGCCAACTGAAAAGTATTAACATGGTAGCATGGTCCTTAGCCCCAACTATTGAAAGATGTACATATTGTACATTTCATGTTCATACATCTCAGTTGGCCAACATTTATAAAAATACTTTATTTTTATTGAGCTCAAGTAGTAGTGTAATTTTCTGAGATACTGAATTTAGGGTTGTCATTGGTTGTCAGTTTTAATCATCAACATTAAAATAAATAAACATTTGAAATATATCAGTCTGTGTGTAATGAATATTTCACTTTTTGAATGGAATTCCTGAAATAAAACAACTTATTTAAAATATTATGACCAGCACACTTTGTACAGATTATTTTTGTGGTGAGGGGACTGTAATTTTATACAGCTTTTTTATTTCTCTTGTTACTGCCTGCTATATCAAAAAGAAAAATGAAGGCATGTTAAAAAAAATTTGTTAAGTACAGACCAAAAATGAAGGCATGTTAAAAATTTTTATTGTTTATGTTAAGTACGGCCAAAGAATGAAGGCATTTAAAAAAAAAATAATATGTGAAGTACGGCCAAAGAATGAAGGCATTTAAAAAAAAAAATTATGTGAAGTACAGACCCAAGTGAGCTGTGTACTTTTATAGATTTGTTTGTGTATTTTGTGTTGCCACCAGTTGATAAGTTCCGTAATGTAAAGCTTTTTTTTTAAGTTACCAAAGGTGGAATTCTCAATTTTATGTGTTATGCTGTTCCTTTAAATTGTGTCAAATAAACAGGATAAAGGTAAAATTTATGGAGTGATTTGTAAAACTTAATCCAACTGTTTGTAGGATTTTAAAGCTGCGGATACGGATGGTCAAATGTATTTCCCTAGATTTGTTTGCCTCAACGCAATTTTAAAGTAGATTCATTATACTTTTTATATGCATAGCATGATTTTGACAAGCAGCATGTAAAGTGACTAAAATAAGTTAAATATAATAGCCTAATTAGAATAAGCTAAATACAGTAAGTTATTGACGTCAGATAGACGTCTAATGTAGACGCCTTTTAGACGTCAGGAATATAGACGTCTAATGTAGACGCTTTTTAGACGTCAGGAATATAGACGTCTGTTGGACGTCGGAAAAAAGACGTCTTTTAAACGTCGGGGAAAAGACGTCTTTTAGACGTCGGGAAAAAGACGTCATCTGGCGTAACGTTTTCGACCTTCCAGGGACCTGATTTCGACGTCCAGAAATGACTTGAAAAAGACGTCGTATAGACGTCACCTTGCTCAGTGGGACGATGAGGCAGAAATACAGCGAGCAAACAATACAGAAATAAATACAGCAATAAATACAGCAAACAATACAGCAATAAATACAGCAAACTGAAAAACAGCAATCAGTAATACATCGAGCAGAAAAGGGAGAAGCAAAAAAAAGGCAAAGCAAAATATCTATTTTTATTGACGGAAACATGTGTAAGGAGAAATAAAAAAATATATATATTTATGCTTTTATTTGTCATTAAAATATATATTTCTACTTTGATTTATATATTTATTATTTTATTTATTATTATTTAGGATATATATTTCTACTTTGATTTATAGATTTATTCTTTTATGTCAGATATATATTTATTCTTTTATTTATAATTATATCAGTTTGGTACTCCATACGCGTGCGCGTAGACGTGACGACCTACTTTGTTAATTCCAGCTGATTAGACCACTATGTGAATTTGTTAAGGAATCGGTTAAGCTCAGGAACCCTTGTGGTAAACAGTCAGCTGTGAAATATATATTTTTAAACGTTCATTGAGTTATCCGCTCATTCTCAATCAGTTCATCTGGACAGTTTCTTTTTAGTAGAAACGTTTCACCCTCACTCCAGAGGGCTTCGTCAGTCAGAGTAGTCCCAAGCACACTGAAGTTACCCCACCAAGTAAACAACTTAAGTGGACCAACCAGTTTGCTGTAGCCAAGATGGTTTCTGGAGGCTGTCCTGTCCCTTGTCGACTCCTCCCAGGCAGGCAGACATGTCCAAAGTGGTTCAAGACAAGAAAGTTCATGCTCAAACTGTCCAGATGAACTGATTGAGAATGAGCGGATTTGATATCTGGACTATTGAGCATGAACTTTCTTGTTCATTGAGTTACATTTTAAAGAAATAAAGCCGTCCGCACGCGTGCTCGTGGTGATCCTAGTTTTTTTAATCCTGCAGTTTTGAGCATTGCGTGAATTTATTAAGGACACGTTTAGCTTAAAACCCATCTTTGCTATAATTTTAAAAACAAATAATTGTTTTTACCGTGTTAAACATGTGAAGTCCTTCCTTGTTCGCTCCCTCGCTTCTCCAGTCCAAGCGGCAGTCCCGCCCCTGCTGCAAACAAATGATGTGACGTCATGACGTCGAACTGGGCCCGGGAGCTCGGCCCGATTAGAACCACCGTCGGTGGGGTTCCGAAACGAGGGCTGACGCCGGGCGGAAAATGCAAATGCGAACATGACGAACCCGGGTTAGAAGGCGGGGTGGGCCGGGCCGTTGAGGGTTGTGCAGTGCGAAAACGGCTACAGAGGCGCTCACTCCCACACCGGAGCTCAAGGCCGTTGAACTGGAGGACAGCGGCCACGCTGACTGGGGGGACAGTATGGACATGGTGGCCCCCGTCGGGGACTCCACCGTCGAGTTTGATACGAGAAGCCTGTTACGCACAGACGAGCTCTTGCTAACAGCCTCGGGTGAAATATCAGACGACGAAGCTGAAAATGAGGACGAGGGAGAAGACGAGGACTTCTCCCAGAGTCCAACGACAGCTCACCCAGAGATTGATGTCTCCATACCCGCTCTGTTCGACCTGTGTCGCAGAGCGGCGGACACGCTGCGTATCAGCTGGACAGAACCCCCACCTCAACAACAGGTAACGAGGTTGGCGGGAACTACTTCTTTGCAAAGCAGCAGTCGGCCACGAGGCATAGGATGCCGATTTTTCTGGATTTCCTGACGGAGCTGACTCGCACCTGGGCTGACCCCAGAGCTCCCATGCTTCTGCCTCTCTCCCAGTTCCTCGACGTCGCCGGCATGGAGGCAGCAGGAATAACCAACGTCCCGCAAATGGAAGACACGCTGGCTACCTAGCTAACGGTAGCTAGGTACCACATCAACTTCCTGGACATGCTCAGGCCTGGAGGGCGTGTCGGCCACTTAGCCCCCAGAACATCAGGCTCCAAGCCAACTCTGCCCAGCAAGGCCTGCCACGCATTGGCCTCCCAGCTCAAAAAATTTTACCGAGCTTAGGGCCTCGTGGTCCGCGCCATGAACGCTTCGGCCTACTTGGCGGAGAAGCTGCAGGAGCTCCAACAGACATCAAACAAAAAGAATGTGGCAGAGATCTTGGGGGAAGCCCGCAGGGCGACAGACTTTGTCTTCCAGATGATGGGGACTGCGGCCATCGCTCAGGGGAGATGCTTGGCTGAAGTGGTCATCGCCCAGCACCATTTGTGGCTGACCTTGACAGACTTGCCGGAGGACCAGCGGTACCCGTTCCTCCATCACCCGATCGAGCTGTCTGGGCTCATCGGAGGGGCTCTGGAACGCATTCAAAGCAGGCTGGAGCAAAGACGATAACAGGCTGAAGCCTTGTGCGAGGGGATGTCGAGAAAAGCTTTTGCACCCCCCCGCAGAGATGCCAGTGGGAGCAGACCCGTGCAACATTGACATCGCTCAGCCACACGCCGTCCCCCGCAAAAAAGGCCAGCGTTCGATGGGGAGCAACGGCCGAGACCCGTAGCAGGACCGCCTCAGGCTAGCCAGGCATGGGCCAGGAACAGGTTAGTTCCTCGCCAAGCGGTTCGGCCGAGGTCTTCCTCCACGAACCAGGACCGAAGGCAGAAGTTGGCCTGACAAAACGGGACCACTTCGCAGTTTTACAGGTTTGTCCACCCATGTGGTACGGGAACCCAGACTTTGAAATCCAGACTTTATGTGTGAAATGCAGCAAAAAGCTAGTGACATTTGTGTGTACACAAAACATGTTTCTGCTATGTGTGTAAAAAAGACGATTTGTTCTTTAAAACACAAAAATAAAGTTTCAAAAGCATATCCTGCCCTGTGTCTTGACTCAAATTTTTTTTTTAACAGCACAATTTTTATGAAAACAATCTCGATAAAGGGAGAGGGCAATCACCCCTCCTCCCTCGTGAAACACAAGGTGTCAGGAAAGACAATGAGCCTCAGCGGGACGTCGAGTTTTTACCACCACTAGTCGTTTATCTGACTCACCTGTTGCGTTTTCGCTCATGTGAATTTTCAATTGCTTGTTTATTCAACTTTACTGTGGCGTTTCTGCCCGCATTGAGTTAATTTTCCGTTCTAGTCGTTTATCTGACTCACCTGTTACGTTTTCGCTCGCACTGAGTTTTCTATTATTGTTTATTTCAACTCGCCAGGGGCGTCTCTGTTCGCACTGAGTTGTTATATAAGTTATCTGAACTCACCAGTGAGGTTCTGCAGGTCAGTGAGGTTCTGTAGGTCAGTGAGGTTCTGCAAGTTCTGTGGGACTCTGATTGCGCTGAGTTTGTAGCCTACAGGGGTGTTTTTGTCCTACAAACGAAGTCGCCAGTAGCGTTTTCTGCTCGTGTTGACTTCTGTTGGTGACGGGCTGATCACGCTTTTCAACGCTATGATGCTGGAACATTTGTGGTGCTCAACCTGTCTGGCACTGCTTCAGCCCGATGACGGACATGACTTGTGCCCCTTCTGTCTCGGTGTGGGACATCTCCGGGAGACGTTGTCAGATGACGCTTGCCCCAACTCTCGCAATAATCCAGTCAGACTGGATTGGTTGGCTGCGCTGGAGCGGCCTACCGGCTGGGCGGGTGCTGTACAGCATAGCCCATTGCAGCCGGATCAGGCGATGGGCAAACGGCCTGCTGTGGCTACGCCTTCACTGCTGGCAAAGCGAACCAGATGGACCAATGCAAAGAGGTTGTCCACGATAGTGGATCACCTCACTACCAAGCTGGCCCAGATGAAGGCCCTCCTCCAGTCCTTTCAGGCTGATGGTGTGTGAGACAGGTTGCTCCCTACCGAGCGAGATGAAGCATCAGTCACTAGTGACAATGCTATTTCGGTGGCGGCCTCTGGCACCCATTTTGGTGAGGATCTTCTGGAGCTAGGCTCCGGGGCCTCTGGGTTTGGCTCCATTCCCTTCCAAAAGGATACGGAGGAGTTTGTAATAGTGCCATTCGATCGGCTCTTGCCCGTCTACAGATTGGTGTCCCTCAGGCCCAGCCTACAACCTCAAGCGCATTCTTTAGGCGCAGTAGATCAGAGGCTACCTTTGTGGTTCCTCCCTCAGAGGAGTATATACGGGAACTACATGCTTGCTGGTCTCACATCAAGGCGTGTTTGCATCTGACAGGGGATGGCAGGGTCCTGGCGACCATGCAAGTAGCACCCGAGGTTGGCTTGGGGCAGATGCCTATGGTGGAACCGAGCATTGCCTCTCTTATTATTCCACCTGATGAGGCCTTGCGGCCTAATGTCCGTTGTCCACAGCCTCAGTGCCGCTTCACTGGTGACCTTCTCTGCAATGCCTATGATTCTGGGGCCCGCATGGACTGGATTGGGAACTCTCTTTCTCATCTTATGCTGGCCCTGTCTTCCTCTTTGGAATCTGTTCCATTGGGCCACGCCACGCAAGGCCTGGTTGATGCATCTCTGCAGGCCTTTGCTTTCATGAAAAGGGAGATCGGACGTACACTTTCTGTGCTGTTGCGTGCTCGCCGTCAGGTCTGGCTGGCGCAGTCACCCCTTACTGAGCCTTGTAGGTGAACCCTCCGGGACCTACCTGTAGTTCCACCAGAACTTTTTGGCTCTGCAGCACTGGACGCCTTGGATTGTACGGCTCAGGCGTCTTGGGCAAGGCAGCAGCTGGCAGGGCTTCACAGACATGATTGCTGACCAGCTGACATTTGGATGGTAGCAGGTCCCTCATGGAGGTCCCCGCTCCCGTCTACTTCTTCCATTGTGCCTCAGGACCCAATGCAGGGTCAGGGATCCGTCCAGAGACCTGCTCCAGGCAGAGGAGTTAGGCTTGCGACCCAGCTGGGGTCAGGCCATCTCACCCCTTTCGAGTGGCACAATCTAGCCGGCACCCTCCCAGGCCTTCAAGGGGTCAGGGGACCCGCAGATGATGCCTTAGGGCCGGCGGGCAGTTGTTTTACCCAGGGACAGCTCAACTACTTGGCTGCCCACACCCCGGTCTTGTGGGTGTTGTCCACCCTGTCCCAGGGTATCGTCTTAAATTCCACCGCCGGCCACCCTTCCCTGGGTAGGCTGTGCTTCTGGCCCTTCGGAACTTTCTTCCAGGCTTGCAGGGGAAGCATGTACATGAGGTCAGACGACACCACTGTGGTTTTTCACATCAACCACCAGGGGCGAACCAGGTCAAAGAAACTGTTGAGCTTGCCTCGATGACTTCTGACCTGGATTGTTCCATGCTTGACCAACCTCCGAGCAACCTACGTCCCGGGGCTGCAGGACGTGCCAGCAGATTTTCTATCTCGGACCCTCCTACGGGTTTGTCAGGAGGGGCACAAGGTTCTACTGGTGGCCCCCTTCTGGCCAGTAAGTACTGGCTCCCTTTACTACGCGAGCCTAGCTCCGGCTCGCTGATGTGTCTCCTCTCCAGGAGGGATCTTCTTTCCCAGATGGACGGTCAGATTTTGCACCCAGAAATGGACCAACTCCAGCTCGGGATCTGGGCCCTGCAGAGTCGGGACCCATTTTTTCAGGATACACCTGGTCAGTGGGACGTACAATGGCTAATGCGTGGGCACCATCTACTCAGGCCATCTATGCTAATAAGTGGACGGCTTTTGTGACCTGGTGTCACGATAAAGGGTAGGATCTGGTGCAGTGTTCGGTCTCTGACATACTGACCTTCCTGCAAGCATTACTGGATCGAGGATGGTCCCCATCTACCTTGAAGGTATATGTGGCTGCCATTTCCCGTTGGCATATTGGCCTGAATTGTTGTTCGGTAGGCCAAGACAAGGACGTTGCACTGTTTTTGAGAGGTGTTCGGCGTTTACACCCACCCAACCACCCTGTGGCACCAGCATGGGACCCTTCTCTGGTGCTTGAGGCTCTTCGGTCCCTCCCATTTGAACCCCTGGCATATGCGGACCTCAAATGGCTCTCACTGAAGACGGTGTCCCTTTTGGCGATGGTTTCCGCAAAACGTGTAGGGGAATTGCAGGCTCTCGCGATAGCCGAGCCCTGCTGTCAGTGGAACCCTGATGGCTCAGGTGTCACGCTGTAGCCTGATGTGGCATTTATGCCTAAAGTTTCCCTGCTAGCAACCGTTCCATCTTGTCCGGTTTGACACCGGAGGTTCTTCCGAACATCTGTGCCTTGTTCGTGCCCATGAGGCATATATCGATGCTACGGCACACTTCCGGAAGACGAATGGCCTTTTTGTTTGCTACACTGGCTCACGGAAAGGTCAGGCACTTTCTAAGCAGCGACTGGCTCACTGGGTTGTGGATTTGATCTCCAAGGCTTATGCCACTTATACCACTGCTGGCGGGAGCATAGTGCCATTCTACGAGGGGTGTGTCAACCTCGTTTGCTGCCATGACAGGGGTACCGTTGGACATTATATGCCACGCAACCTCCTGGACATCACCGAGTACCTTTACTCGGTTTTACAGTGTGAATGTCGCTGCGCCCCATCCCTTGCAAGGAGTTCTGGAGCAAATTACCTCTCCATCACATTATGGTGAGTGGCGTGGTAGTCATTCCTTGAACGTTGCTAATTCCTCGTGACCATGTTTGCATGAGTCATCCAGTGCTAAGCCCCACCTATCAGGGATGAAATAGAATGAAAGTTACTACTGTAACTACGGTTCTATGAATCCCGGATGACCGCCAGAGTGCTTGGTCCCTCGGAATCCTTGCTTTTGTGAGAAGTTTTGAGGCATTGGAACGCCGGATGCTACGGGCCTATATAGAGTCACGTGGGTCCCTGGCAGGTCACGGGGTGACTTTGTTGTCATTTGAAAAAATCGTCTACTTCCGGGGGTGAACGCGTGCGTATCTCGCAGCCGTTGCTCCCTGTACTTTTTTCTTGCTTTGTTTTATGCAGTACTTTCTGCTGTTTTTTCACCGACCCTTGCCTGGACATATCTTCTCATCAACAAACATGGATTTTACTTGGATTTACCTGCTGCCTGCTCTCGTCTGGACTCTGCTGCTTCTCATCCAACAACACCCAGCGTCTGGTCTGCTCCATTATTCGGCCGTGGAGCTACTTCGTCTTCGCTTTCTACCGGCCGCGCCGCCCGTGCTCCCTCTGGAGGAAATTACCTTCCATCCTCGTCGGAGATACATCCACCGGGGCTCGCGCCGTCGACTGAACGCAGACAAGGCTCATCCCATAACCTCCATCTGGTCTGACTCTCGCCATTCTTCACGCCGCAACGCTCGGTCAGCACATTAGCCAACCTAGCTCGGTCGGCTAACGCTCCAGTCACTACCTCCGCCTCCTCCGTGAAGTTTGGACTTCTGAACGTTCGCTCCCTCACGGGCAAAGGTCAGCTTGTTCATGATCAAATATCCGACCGAAAACTGGATTTCCTCTGCTTAACAGAAACGTGGCAACAACCAAACGACTTTTTTAATCTGAACGAGTCTACCCCACCGGGGTTTGTTTACACCACGAAGGCCAGGGGCTCAGGGAAAGGGGGAGGTCTCGCGATGATTCACCGCGAGAACTGGAAGGTCGCTCCGGTTCACCCCCCACACTCCTCCTCCTTTGAGTGCAGTGTTTGCATGCTGAATGGCCCCACTTCAACTGTTGTTGCCACTCTTTTCCGTCCTCCAAAAGTGAACAGCTCATTCATGAATGACTTTGCTGCATTAATGGCCCATTTAACAGCTCTTTCACCCAATGTAATCATGCTGGGTGATTTCAGCGTTTATTTTGATGATGTGAACAACCCCCTCACCAGAGACTTCACATCTTGCCTGGACAGCTGCGGCTTTCAACAATTCATCAACTTTCCAACGCACAAGATGGGCCACACCCTGGACTTACTCTGCTGCTCTGGACTTTCTCCTCTTAACTGTTCTTCTGATGAACTTCCATTTACTGATCACCTGATGATTTCATTCAATGTTAATCTTAAATTTTCCTCAGATAAACCTCAACGCACTCTTTCCTTCCGTAATATCAAGAATATCAACCATGACACTCTTTTATCTCATATTAATGATACCCTCTCCACCTTCAGCTCCTCCAACCCAGATGATCTCGTCACATTATACAACACCAGCCTAACCAACATCATTAACTCTGTTGCTCCTTTGAAAACCCGGACTGTTTCCTTCACCAATTCTGCACCCTGGTTCACTCCAGCACTACGCTCCCTGAAAACCAAAGGCCGCCAGCTAGAGCGTCTTTATAAAAATCCGGTCTCACAATCCACAAGGAACTTTATGCAAACCACCTCATCCATTACAAGAACAGTATTTCTCAAGCCAAATCCAGCTACTTCTCAGACATCATCAGTTCTAATGTTGGTAATTCAAAGACATTGGCCCTCATGCACGAACCGTTCGTACGCACAGATTTGTTCTTAAACTGTGCGTACGAGTGATTTAGGATCATTTGTGGCATTCAACAATGTTTTCGTATCCTAGGATTTTTCTCAGATACGAACAAAATTTACGAGTGGTCCGGACCTGTCGTATATTTTACGAGCAGTCGGTCCGCTGTTATCCAGATGGATTTCCTTCACTAATAACTTCATATTTCGTTATTTAGAAAATATTTTGGGTTTAAAAAAATCACGCACCATAATTATTCTTGACAATAGGTTATTCTGTTTGAATTAGAATTATAATTTTAAGTTTAATTTGTCTGGTGTGTCGCGCAGGCCGTGCGCTCCCCTTGGTCATCAAAGCCGCTCCTCATATTAACACCCAGGTACATAAAATCCCCATACACCGCCGCAGAACAAGTACGAATTATACTGATCTTGTGCCAAACACCATCGGAGCAATTGATTATTATATCTGATTCGAAATATAACCTGCAGAATGTAGTTGCGCCCTGACCAGGAGGTGCGCACCTGACCAGGAGGTGCGCACCGACCAGGAGGTGCGCACTGACCAGGAGGTGCGCCCTGACCAGGAGGTGCGCACTGACCAGGAGGTGCGCACCGACCAGGAGGTGCGCCCTGACCAGGAGGTGCGCACCGACCAGGAGGTGCGCCCTGACCAGGAGGTGCGCACTGACCAGGAGGTGCGCACTGACCAGGAGGTGCGCCCTGACCAGGAGGTGCGCACTGACCAGGAGGTGCGCGCATCATTTGTGCTGCAAAACATGTTGGCACGCATCTTGCAGCGTGGCATTTATTGTCCACCATCTCCTGACCACCTCCTGTCCGTGCTGCGGCGAGATGTTTGTTTGAAGCCATTTTCAGATCAAACCATTTATTCTTGATTTCTGATACTGTACGACCCACGGGAGACAAAACATATGCACTACAATATTAATATGATGTTAACTGTAGTTTCGAGACATTTTAAAATGCTTCTGTTGAAAAACACATCCGACACTTGCGGGGGGGTGGGGTAGCGGTGCGCCACAGCTCTTCTGAATAAGTGAAACTGTAACACAGTACACTAAAATTAAAGGTATTTGACCATCCGACACTTGCGGGGGTGGGGGGGTAGCCACAGCGCCACTGAGAGCAGATCTCCGAACGCGTGAAGTTCCTCCTTTTACTTCGAGTTTGAATGAATGGACACTTCCTGCTGTCTGAAGGCAGGAAGCGTGGCCTTATATGGTGTTTTGAGGGGTGGAAATTATGTAAATTACCTTCCCGCGAGCACGCGCAGGTGAGTAGAACAGGTGGGATCCATCAACTTTAAGCAGCCCGTTTACACGCTTTTCCTGTGGATAGAAGACTTTGTTGGATCTGACGTGGCATGTTCGTACGAACGCTTCGTACGAACAAAAGTAGGAGAAATTTAGGATAAAAATACGAACATTTTCGTGCATGAGGGCCAATGTTCTCTCTCCTCCACCGTTCTGTCTCATCTCCTAACTCCCTGCCCTCTCACATGGTTTCCACAGAATTTTGCAACTCCATTATGTCATATTTCAATGAAAAGATTATTTCAATTCATAAACACCTTGGACCAAATACTGCCCCTAGCATCCTTGTTGAACTCCCCCCTCCCTCCCTCCCTTTCTCTGTCTTCTCCCTCCCCTCTGCTGATGACATATCTGACATTATCAGCAACCGTAGTTACAGTAGTAACTTTCGTTCACATGGAGGGAAAAGTTTGTCACCAAGAACTGTTTCCATATATTTATACTGTTGCAGCACCTCAAAAGCTTCACCATTAATGACCACAGGAGCTGCAACTGAAGAGTCTTTTCCAAAATCAATGACCATCTCCTTTGTTTTAGAAACACTTAACTTTAGAAAAGAAGACTCACACCATTCAATGACGTCCCGACCACAGACCCAGGGTCTGGGTCCTCACTGCTGAGAAGGGACAGGATGACAGAGTCATCAGCAAACTTTAAAATGTGACGCTGTGGAAACTGGCTGCGACAATTGTTTGTATATAAAATGAATAAAAGTGGCGAAAGAACACAGCCCATGAGGAGAACCGGTAGAGGACAGAAGGACATCAGAGAGGACCCCATCGACCTTCATCCGCTGAGACCGAACAGTTAAAAAGTCCATCAGCTAACAGATGAGGTCTGAGTCCAGATCATACAGACATTGTAATTTCTCTGCTAACATGTGGGGCTGAATACAGTTAAAAGTGATGAAAAGTCAATTAAAAGCAATCTAAAGGTTTTTATACCTTCAAGGTGTCCTAAAATCATATTTAAAAGAGCTCCTGTTGCGTCCTCCACTCTGCATGAATGATAAGCAAATTGAAGTGGGTCCAAATGATCCACAACTTTTGACAAGAGGATCTCCTGGACCAGTTTTTCGAATGACTTCATAACTAAAGAAGTCGTTCAGGGACAGAGCAGTCTTAGTTTTTGGGATTGGACAACAACAGAGTCTTTCCAGAGCTGTGGGACCCTAAATGTTTGGAGAGACATGTTGAAAAGAAAACAGAAAATATCTGCTACCTGCAGGACTCATTTCTTTGAGTCCGACCACCTATTCCGTCAGGACCTAGAATTTTTCTTTTCTTTAGTCTTTAGAAAAATGTTAACCACACTTTCACTGGCTATGTTTACATGGGCAAAATTCTGTGACCAGATTGAAATGTGCTCTGATTGCATAATTAGATAGCACCGTTTACATGGGCACAATCCGTTCATGACGAGTGTTTACATGCAGCAGGCTTTTATTCTGATCAGAAGTTCTGACATGTGCAGAGTGGTACACTCCCCTTAAAAAAAAAATGAAGAGGAAGTTATTTTCGTGAAAACCACAGAAGAAGAAGTTACTTCCGGGACGAAAGTAAACAGACGTGTCACCCGCGCCAGATTGTAATGATGGCGACTGAGTTTTTACTGCACTCCCTGAATGAATTACAGGTGAAGCAGCGCGTGCTTTTAGTTTTTTTGTTCACAGGACGAGAGCGCTGGACGTCCTCTGTCCTCCAAGCTGTCGTGGACAACTGTTGGTAAGACAATAAAAACGCTGTATGCTAATAAACTTTTTTCTTTCCTTTTCTACCTGTCTGCGTGATACTGTCTGTATTTGTTATTAATTACTATTCTTCCTCTGTTTTCCTGTTTCTGGAGCATCAGTTGCAAGATGCCAGGCAGTGCCCATGATGCCAATGTCCTGCACCACTCAGACCTCTATCAAAGGGCTCATCTGTTGACAAAAGTAAGGCTAATACTGTATTTACTATATTGTATATTTAGTATTACTACAACGATTACAGCTAAGTACAGTATCTCAAAGTAGAGATGCTTAGCTGTAAAGTTTTATTTTTAAAAATGTTTGTTTCAACCATATCTTTAAACAAATAGTTAAATCTTGCCAAAATGTAAGGCTAAAATTTACTATACTGTATTGTATTTAGTTTTACAACTATTACAGCTAAGTATATCAGAAGACATACTTAGCTGTAGTTTTATTTAAAATAAAATGTTTGAACCATGTCTTTAAACAAATACTGTAGTTAAATGTTGCCAAAATGTAAGGCTAAAAATTACTATTTCACCAGATGTAATTTTACAACTATTACATCTAAGTAATCAGTAGACATACTTAGCTGTAAGTTTTATTTAAAATAAAATTTGTTTGAACCATGCCTTTAAACAAATTAAAAGTTGAACACTAAATATTGGCATGTCCTTTTTTGCAGTCTGTGAGGAATATTGAAGCAAAGGACGTCAGTCTCTTCATTGTTGGTGATCCTGCATACCTGCTGTTGGACTGGCTCGTCAAAGGATACCCAAACTGTCCTCGTCTGACTCCTCAACAAGTCATTTAATGTTTACCTTGGCGCTGTCAGGTGGAGGTAGAGATGACCTTCGGGTTGATGAAGTCACGGTGGAGAGTTCTTCAAAAAAGATACTGTACTTATGTATTTGTGTTCACATGCAGTTAACATTTGTATAAAATTATTATCACAATAAACAACTGCAAGTAATACTAGTGAACATCTGAGCTCTTTAATGGACCAAACATTTTAACAAATTCTTGTAAACAATTGATATTGCTTGTTTGAAACATGTTTCATTCTTAGTGCAATTTGAGGTATATCAGAAAAACATAAAAATTAAACATTCAAAACGTTTGTACAAAACAGACGATGTGCACAGATCACATCTTGTAATGATAACAACAAAAAATTTCTTTGGTCTTTTAAAAACTACAGTAACCTGTAACTCAGTAACTTCTTTAACAACTCATCACATACTTTCACAATTTCAATGTATGCATGTGATTTAGGACAACAAAATTGGTGACAAAATAATCGATTTCACTTCCAAAATGTATGTTTCTGTATCCTGATTGTCAAGCGCTCCAGTTACTGTGAGGTGTCCGCACTTGAAGGACCAGGACCAGACTTCCTTTTTCACTCAGCTTTCCTTTTTTATTCCAACAGTTGTACAGATGATACAGTTGATTTAGTCAACAGTGGTTACAACTAGTCAGGTGTTCAGCTAATCAGATGATCAGTTAATCAGCTTTTCAGAATGTCAGGTGTTCAGGTGAAAAACCTTCAAACAGAAACACAAATAAATTAAATACTTTGCTACAAATTTATACAATAAATGCTCAGATAAATATTCAATAATTACTTGAATAGACTTATCTTTTATGCAGAACAATTTATATAGAACAAACATTTACACATTCAGTGATTACTCAAATTAATTTTGTCTTCCTCCACCTAAAAGAAACAGATCCAAAAAGCACCTTAAAAACTCCAATCAATGAGCTTACCGATAGTCCTTTAAGTTTAAAGTCCCTTTCCTCACAGGTTTCAAGTCTCTGTGTCTGCTGCTGCCCGCCCTGCTTGCTGTGTTTTTTACAGCATGGCTGGTTTGCTGTTGTTCTTATAGTGCTGGCACGAGCTGCCAGCTGATTTAAATTAAGCTCACCTTGTCAGGCCTCACAGACATGCTGCTGTGCAGAGCATGTGCAGTGTGTGTGTGGTGCGCACGGTGTGGGCGGCGCCAGGTTGCCGTGACACCTCCCACTCGATCCTTATGTGGTAAACACAGAAAGATCGTACCTTTTCCGTCGAGCTAGTCACACTTTACTTGATCTTCAACCGGTACAAGGACAACAAGGCGCCGGACATCCCGATGCAGTATGGTACTTTGGTAAACTGTCTTGGGATCTCTGGTGACAGGTTTCGGAGTCTTCAACAAAACACTGGAACTTGGAGAGACTTTCACATAGACATCTCGGACGACACCTCTGGGATCTGGATTCACACTGATAACTTTTGCAAGCTTGAACTGCCCTCTTAGTGCGTTTTGGTCGCAGAGCCAAACTATGTCTCCAACAGCAACATTTCTTTCAGTAGTGTGCCACTTACTGCGAATGAAGAGGTTTGGACCAGCGAGCTGGCTCCAGGACTTCCAGAAGTTGTTGACCATGTTTTGCATTTGTTGGAGTCGTTTGAAGGGGTAGACAGTATAGTCAATACTTTTAAAGTCACCATTCTGTGTAGCTCGTCCAAGTAGTAAAGTGTTTGGTGTGATGTACTGGATTCTCTCTTCTGTACTCTGAATTTTGGCGTCAATAGGCCTTTCGTTGGCAAGGTTGGCAGCTAACTGGAGTACTGTAAGGAACTCACTGAAGGTAAGACCTTCTACATTACCAAGACTTTGGAGTGCTTTTTTGGTAATCCTGACAGCAGCTTCGGCAGCTCCGTTCCGGTGAGGAGAGTCAGCTGGCAGGATTTTCCATGTCCAGTTGGTTTCATTTTTGGCAGCATACTCTTCAAGTGACTCTCGATTCTGTTCTCTCAGGTAAGTATACATCTCCTTTAATACAGGTTTTGCTCCAACGAAGTTGGTACCAGGATCAGACCAGATTTTCCGAGGATGGCCTCGGACTGCGGTGAACCTCTGGTAAGCCAGCAGAAAGCTTTCTGTAGATAATGTATTTGCCATCTCAACATGAATAGCTCGGCTGGACATGCAGCAAAACACAACACCCCAGACTTTCATTGTCACCCTCTTTCTGACATCATCCTTCACATGGTAAGGTCCAAATAGGTCGATGGATGTGAACTCAAATGGTGCAGAAGGAGTTGACCTCTCTACAGGCAAGTTTCCCATTATTTGCTTGCAGGTTCTTGCTTTTGCTTTCTTGCAAATGATACACTTGTCAACAACCTTTTGGGCAATAATTCTTCCCCTGATAACCCATGCTTTCTTCCTCATCCGCAGAAGGGTTCCTGCCACTCCATAATGTCCCTCGCTGTGTGCTTCTCTGGCTAAGAGGGTGGAGATCCAAGCTTGGAATGGTAAAAGAGGAACAGCTTTGCGGTCTTCGTTGAAGTTCTGAATTCGACCACCACAAACTAGAAGTCCAATTGTCTGATCTCTGTAGACGACTAATCTGTCTGTTGTAGTGTTGGGGAAGTTCACACCCATTTGTGCTGCAAGACAGAGATCTCGGAACACATCTCGTCTCTCACTGATTGAAAGGATCCCCGATGATGGTACTGCCTCCCACTTTTCTTGATCTGTGACCTTGACTTTCAGGAACTTTTTTGCTGCTCTCCAGATCCATGCCACAGTCCCAATCAGTCTTCTCAGGTTGCTGAAGCGTTTTTCATCAACTAGGCTCAGGATTACTTCTCCAGCAGGTGGTCTTGTGGACACTTCATGGGCTGGATCTTGGGCTGCCTTCAAGTGACCTCTGGTCAGAATGGCTACAAATGTCTTTTTCTGGATTTTTTCAACTTTATCTCGAGCTTGTGCAGCAACATCTTTGGCAGATCTTTTTGGCCACTTATCATCAGGAAGTTGGAGGAACTTTGGACCTAACTGCCACTCGGAGTCCTCAGTCAGGGCTCCAGGACTGGCCCCTCTGGTAATGATGTCTGCGATGTTCACCTGCCCAGGAATCCACCACCAGTCATTGACATCAGTACTGCTCTGGATTTCCCCAACACGATTTGCAAAGAATGTTTGGTAACCGTAGCTTTCTCGCTGGATTGCTCCCAGTACAGTTTGACTGTCAACAAAATGATACCATTTCTTGATTTTCACACGGCAGTGTCTCTGGAAGTAGTTTTTTAGACGGGCAGCAAACACAGCTCCACATATTTCTGCTTTCACAGGATCACCTTTCTGATCGAGAGGGGTCAGCTTTGCTTTAGCCTCGACCAGCCTCACGACGATGCCGCTTTCGCAGTTCCAACGAAGATACATCACTGCGCCATATGCATTCTCACTTCCATCAGAGAACGTAATGGCAGTGGGCTCTGTGCAGGGATCTGGTGGAGTTAGAGATCTGGCAAACTGAATTTGGCTCAAGTTAGCATACTCTTCTAGAAGCTTTATAGAATCTTCTCGAAGCCCTTCAGACAAAGCAGTATCCCAAGTATCTTCTAAACAGAACTTTATTTTAGCTTCTTGAAAAGCTCTCCTTACCAAGATGGCACCTTTTTGCTTGGCAGGAGTCACAAGGCCTAGTGGGTCATACAGGCTGGAGACTTGGCTCAGAAGTTCTCTTCTGGTGAGTGGATCAGGGGTTTGGTTTCTGACTTCTTCTCTGAGCAGGTCTTGACCAAGACGCATTTTCTTCTTTTTCTTTGAGAAGTTCACTGCAACCATGACATTGAGCTTGTCATTGTCAATGGTGTAACCAAGGCCTAGAGCTTTGTTGTCATTTTCTGCCAGTTGGTTAGGCAGGATCATGGTGATTGGCTCTGTCCTGACTATTTTTGTTGTCTCACCTTTGGGACCTTTCCTCCCACTTTGACTGGAGTAGACCCAAGGCTTCATGTAGAATTGTCCGGCTTTCAGAATGTGCTCGACGTTGGTCGTGAGGCGTTTCAGATGCTCAAAGTCATTGTGTGAAGTCAGGATGTCATCGACATAAGTATCCTCCTCTAGCACACGTCTTTCTTCTTTAAAGCGCTTGAATGCAGGTAAATTTGCGGTTTCTCGCATGGCAACTTGGGCTATGCAACCAGCAGGTTTATCTCCAATGTTGACTCTGGTTATAGCATAATCTTCTATTTCTGCGTCTTCAGTGTCACGCCACAAAAACCTGTGCAAGTGGACCTCTCGATCTTCCAACCAGACAGAATTGTACATCTTACGAATGTCACCAAGCGCAGCATAGACACCAGTTCTGAACCTCAGCAGGACAGCTCTAATTGGGTTCAGGACGTCAGGACCTTTGATGAGGATCTCATTCAAACTGAGACCTTTGTACGTTTGGCTACTATTCCACACCAATCTCACTGGAGTAGAGACAGAGTGTGGATTTGGTGCGATGAGGTGGCTGATGTACCACACTGGTCCAGTCCAGCTCTGCAGGATGTCTTTGGACAACTTCATAGCAGCTCTGCGATGCACCATCTCATGGACTTGTGAAGCGTAGGTCTTCTTCCACTCAGGTTCTTTTGACAATTGTTTTTCAGTTCTGAGGAATGTTGCTTCAACTGCTTTTTTGTTGTTTGGTAAAGTTGCTGGATCTACAGCCCATGGATACTTGGTATGCCAGTGTGGTTCGGCACAATGTTTATCTCCAGTCACATACGTCAGTCCATTTCTTATGATCTCCAACTCCTTTTCTTCTACGAGAGTAATTTCTTTCCCTCCTGGCTGGCAGCTTCCACACCGACATCCACCACATCTCGGCTCACACGCAGCCCCAATACTTTCCCATTTCCACCACTTGAGAAAGTCTTTGCTACTGGTGGTTGTATTGGACTGGGTCTTGAGATGTTCTGGATAGTGGCAGTAAGTTAGATCTTTGGTGAGTTCTTGATACTCAACTGCTGCAGCTCTCATGGATCGGGCGAAGTGAGTCTTGGATGTGTGAGCTACTAGTGTGGCTTCTTCAAAGAGATCTGGGTGCGTTCCCCCGATGGTTTTGCCGAGTGGACCGTCCCAGAGCACCAGGTCACCAATGGAGCGGACTTTCTGGGGCACCAGCTGGCCTTCTTTGTGACTGATTAGAAGCTGGATCTCTCTGGGTCTGATGAGTTCTTGGAGGGGAACATCAGAAAAGATCTTTTGTAACATATAAGCTGGAACATGCTTGTGGACTTCTGCAATGTTGTCGAGTCCATAGCAGATTAGCTGATGAGCCTTTAGCGTCCCTCTTGAAGTGTTGACACGAATCTTGATGAAGTACCGTTTGGTTGCAACGGTCACCTTCATCCCGCCGACGCCATGAACGACGAGTGTGACGTCTTCACTACGAAGGTTTAACTTGCTTGCAGCTTTATGAGTTATGTAGTTTGTGTCAGAAGCCAGGTCGATGAGGGTCCCAATTCTTTGACCATCATTAGCTGTGACATTCAGAAGCATCAGGATCACAGGATATTCATGCAGACCAATCTTCTCCACAAGGCTTCTTTCAGCTGCAGTGGAGTTGCATGTTCTGGATGTTGCATTACAGAAGGCATCACGACACTGCTGTGCTAATTCAGGTGAAAGTTTGGAAATAAATTCATCTTGGGCTTCAGTCCACCTCCTTCCCTCGACTCTCGCTGGAACAGTCTTATTTATTTGTATTTGGTAAGTGGTTTTCCTGCAGGGTTCATTGTCGTGGATTTCAAGGCATTTGTTGCAGGCACCAATCCGTTGCACTGCGTCCCTCTTTTCTGGTAACTTTGTGGTTGTTCTGAACCTTCTGCAAAGATAGAGTTTTCTCTTGTGTTTTGAGTCTCCACAAATGATGCAGCCATCTGATTCACTGCTTGACTTGGAGGTCTTTGTTCTAGCATACTTTGTTTGAAACTTTGTTTTCTCTTTTGTAGGATCAATGTCTCTCAGCTGCTCCAACTGCTCATAGATGGATTCTTGAGATTGCAGGTATGCAAGGAGCTTGTCGAAGCGGTTCTGAGTGTTCACAGCATTTTCTTTGTTAGCAGCATAAGTGAGCCAGTCTTTCTTTAGGATCTCTGGGAGCTTTCCTTCAATGGATTTTGTTACTAATGGGTTCCTTATGGCATCTGCATTGTTCAGTTCATTTAAATCATAGAGGGCTTTTTCAACTGTTTGAATGAGCTCTATGATTCTTCTTGGCTGGTTACCACGAACAGGTGGAAAAGCTTGTAGATCTTCAACAATCTCTATGGCGATGGAAGCTTGGTTCCCATAGCGGTTCTCCAAGACTCTGAAGATCTCGTCTGCTGTGGTGTAGGTTGATAGGTGTAGATCTTTAGCCAATCTTTCATCGAAGCTATCAAGTAGTTGAAATTTCTTTACCTCTTTGGACCCTGTTGGTTCGCCTTGTTTCTGCAGAGCCTCCCATTCTTTCTTCCATCTGTAGAAGTCACGTTGGTTCCCTGTAAACTTTGGTAGGGCTGTAGCTTTAAGCTTTATAGCTGCAACAGGGGCTGAGCTGTGGGCTGTGACTGATTCTTTTCCAGTGTCTTTTCTTATACTTGCTGCTTTTATCAGTGTGGCCTTCCCTGACACCAGCTTGGGAAGGTAGACCTCGAGCTCCATCAGGCGCCGATTAAAGTCTTGCTTCTCTGCAGGTGGAGCCCAGCGGTTCCAGATCTGATGTGCTCCTTTGGCTTTGTGCACCAGTTTCTCTAGATGGGTGAGCATAAAGTCATAGGCCTCCAGGGATGTGTCAGGTAGAGCAGCAGCGACGTTCTCACACTCTGCCTCTGCGACTCTTAAAGTGAGACTCAGTTCTTTCTCACCATATGAAGTCCATAATGTGTCTTGGATGAGGTGCTTTACTTCTTTTAACTTCTGCTGACATTCTTTCTCTGTCTTTTCAATGTCGGTTCTTTGCTGCTCACTTAACTCAGGTGCGCCCTCTGCATCTATTTCTTTACACTGCATAATGTAGGCGGCCTCAAGGTCCTCATTTGCTTCCATCACTTTAGAGCCCTCTGTTGTGAGTCTTTTGAAGTTTTCTTCTAGCTCCTCCACAGACATGTCCATATGAGTCCTCATAATATGGTTGGTGAGTCTGGAAAAAAGTCTTTTTGCTGTGGTTCGCTCCACTTTCAGGTCTTCGAGTGACTTAGTCTCAGCCATGTTACTCCTTCTTGGCTGTTGGACAGACAGACAACAGAACTTTTCCTCCAGGCCCCCGGTTGAGTCTTCTCAATCTTTGTGGTGGGCTGTAGTGGAGTCTTCACTGGTCAAACAGTTTCACTGGTAAGGCGGTTTTTCACTGTCAAGCGCTCCAGTTACTGTGAGGTGTCCGCACTTGAAGGACCAGGACCAGACTTCCTTTTTCACTCAGCTTTCCTTTTTTATTCCAACAGTTGTACAGATGATACAGTTGATTTAGTCAACAGTGGTTACAACTAGTCAGGTGTTCAGCTAATCAGATGATCAGTTAATCAGCTTTTCAGAATGTCAGGTGTTCAGGTGAAAAACCTTCAAACAGAAACACAAATAAATTAAATACTTTGCTACAAATTTATACAATAAATGCTCAGATAAATATTCAATAATTACTTGAATAGACTTATCTTTTATGCAGAACAATTTATATAGAACAAACATTTACACATTCAGTGATTACTCAAATTAATTTTGTCTTCCTCCACCTAAAAGAAACAGATCCAAAAAGCACCTTAAAAACTCCAATCAATGAGCTTACCGATAGTCCTTTAAGTTTAAAGTCCCTTTCCTCACAGGTTTCAAGTCTCTGTGTCTGCTGCTGCCCGCCCTGCTTGCTGTGTTTTTTACAGCATGGCTGGTTTGCTGTTGTTCTTATAGTGCTGGCACGAGCTGCCAGCTGATTTAAATTAAGCTCACCTTGTCAGGCCTCACAGACATGCTGCTGTGCAGAGCATGTGCAGTGTGTGTGTGGTGCGCACGGTGTGGGCGGCGCCAGGTTGCCGTGACATAGAGTATGCTATATATATATGATATAGTATGATATATATATAGAGTATATATATATA
>JBBPBX010051941.1:0-11525 GCA_038048925.1 Garcialebias charrua
GAGGACTTATGTCAGTGGATGCGTGCAAAGCTCAAAGAGTGGAGGGCTGCACCACTTTAATATGTATCTTGTGTTTGTAATGGTACAAGCCTAAAGTTCGATCATATGTGTACTTGGACTAGGGGTTAATTTTGTATGTAAATTCATATTTTACGTCATTGAGATTATATTCATTTCTGTGCAGTAATTACCCTTATAAACAAAAATGTTGCTAAACGTGTTATGACAATATCTGCAAAGATATGACAACATTGTACGTGGATGGATCTTCATTCCTCCGCGACAAAATCTGTAGGGCAGGTGTTGGAGGAGTTCTCCTCCAAGACCAAGAACAGATAACTTTCAGCTACAAATTAGGCTCTCAGACTTCTCAGTACGCTGAGATTGCAGGAATCCTAATAGCTCTCCAGATGGTAGTAGAACGCTCCATCAAGACGCTAGTCATCTGCACTGACTCTAACTATGCTCGTTTAAGTTTCGCTTGTCACCTCGCTGTGTGGAAACAGAACGGTTTCCTAACAAGCGACAGAAAAGTGGTCAAACACAAAGAGCTTTTCATAGCGTGTGATCACTTGGTGACATCACACGACATACAGATCTACTGGAAGAAAGTTCCAGGACATTCTAGAGTCCCAGGCGATGACAAGTACTACAATGACATTGCAGATTCCTTAGCCAAAGAAGGAGCCGACGAAGGTCCTCTATGGTCCTTCGACCCCTCCTGGTTAGTCAAGACTCTGCCAACACAACCTACAGTCAGGGTAATGGCAGTCACACGTGCACAGGCCGCAGCCAGACCTGCTGACAACGCAGTCTCTGTACGACCTGCACTGACTGACCCAGACATCATCCAACTACAGAAGTCGGATCCTGCTATCAACTCCATGATACTGTACCTGACTGATCCAGACAAAAACACTCCGTCTAAAGACGAACTGGATTCCGATCCAGACCTTAAAGTCCTTTATCAGCTGCGCAAACAGCTAAAACTAATCAAAGGCATCCTAACTTTCGCTCATGGACCAACGTCCTCACCTGTGTTCGTGGTTCCCCATGAACAAAGGGGGGTGATGTTAGTTCATGCCCATGATCTCCCGTCCGCAGGACACAAAGGAGATAAAGCCACGCTGACGGCATTAAAACAAATTGCCTATTGGCCTGGAATGAAAAAGGATGTCAAGGACTACATTGAAGGGTGCGTGGTCTGTGGCCAGTTTCAGCCAACCAGACCACTTCACAGAGCACCACTGCAAAGCAGAGGCATTGCATTCCCATGGTCTGACCTCCAGATCGACTGGGTTGGACCACTCACTAAGAGCTCTAGAGGAAATAAATATTTTCTCACGGTAACCTGTGCATTCACCAAATGGGTAGAATGCCTACCAGCTCCTAACGACACAGCACAAACCACTGCTATGTTGTTAATGAATCATATATTCTCAAGGTTTGGACTTCCCCTTCGGGTGAACTCAGACCAAGGTACACACTTCACAGGTGAAGTGATGAAAGAACTGTGGAAGACGCTAGGCGTCAAGGCCAACTTTCATGTCGGCTACCACCCACAGGCTTCAGGCCAAGTAGAGAGAGCAAACAGAACTGTGGTGAGTATTTTGAAGAAATACGTGGCTGCAAACCACAAGGACTGGGACGTGAAACTCCCTCTGGTCCTCATGGCCATAAGAGCCACTCCACACACATCAACTGGCATCTCTCCCTTCGAGATGATGACCGGTCGACAAATGACTCTCCCTCTACACCTGTTGTACCAACCAGGCGACGCCGCCATGGCGACAGCCTACACCACACAACAATACATGAAAGATTTGAATGTACACCTCAGAAACACTTTTGCTTTCGCCCAGAAAAACCTGGAAAAATCCGCTGAAGGACGCAAGGCGTACTACGACCAAAAGGCCTCTCACAATGAACTCCAAGTGGGAGACAGAGTCTGGTACTATACGTTCGCCCCAGCAACCGGGAAAGGAGGGTCCGAGACCGGAACTCTCGCCCGCAAACTAATGCCCAGGTGGACTGGACCTCATCTGATAACAGACAAAGTGTCCTCAGTCGTCTACGAAATCAAAATCAGCAAAGGCCGCAAAGAGCCAATTGCTAAATGGGTACATCGAAATCAGATCAAACCTTACAAGGCGTTCAATGACTCCACAAAAGACAAAGATCTCACAAACACACCGACTTCATGGGATAATAAGGTCGTCCAAACACAAGTTAGTAAATAAACTAATCAGGTTTAAACTACCATATTTCCCACCCTATAAGTCGCATTGTCCAATTTGAACTTAGAAACGCTAAGCCTAAAACCCACAACAAAAAACTAACCTTAACAACCGTTTAAATCCACGAGATTTAATTTGACCTCGGTCATAAAGTTGAGACCCGTTTTCTTGTGTGTTGCACTTTGGAATCTGACGACAAGAGTGTGTCGAAGCAGTGAAACGTTGTTTCCTTGTTGTTTAGTCATTACTGTTGTCATTAGTTGAGATATTGTTTGGTTCTGAACACTCCCAGCCAAAAAGGTTTTGTATTAACATTGGTTAATGAATGATATGGATTTAACTATGCCAACATGCAGTTCGTTTTGTTAAATCTCAATCGTCGAAGAGTCAATGTAGTTTAAAGCTACTCAAGGTACCATAAACTACACTGGTCTCACAATTTCTAAATTGAACCGATTCGATCGTTTCTATTCTAGATTATCTATTCATTTTGATGAGTCTCGCCATAGACTTCAAAATTTATTAGGAATACCAAATCCTACGTCGTTCGTCTAAAAGACAACAGACATTTAGATCAAACTATATTTCATTTTTTATTTTAGTTTAACCTAAACTAAGTAATGAATGGAGGAATAGTTTGGAATTAGAGGCCTTCGTTACAGAAGCCCTCCAAAATTTTATAGGTATAGATCCCTATATCTAATTTTACAGAATTGATCCACCCCTTAATTGGTAATTGTAGCTGATCTAAACCATGATAGCTTACATACCAGGTGCATATAGGTAGGGCCTAATGTAAAATCCCAATCATAAGCCCACCTAAAAAACCACATAATTGCATGACACATAGAACCAGAGTGGCACTGACTGGAAGCCAACCAGCCAACAACCTTCGATGTGGGGACCTGCAGCTCCAACGCTTGGTCTTCAACCTCCATCCAAGGGTCGCCTCCTCTGCGTCAATCGAGGGATCCCCTCTACATGCTGATTATGAAAACAATTGTTGCTGATCAATCAACAAAACTAATCGTTGTGGAATTACTGCTGTGGAATTACCGCTGTGGATTATAAGACTTTGTTTTCCAAAGGA
Source organism: Garcialebias charrua (assembly GCA_038048925.1). Lineage (NCBI taxonomy): Eukaryota > Metazoa > Chordata > Actinopteri > Cyprinodontiformes > Rivulidae > Garcialebias > Garcialebias charrua. The sequence goes on from JBBPBX010051941.1 coordinate 3,328, forward strand.
TCACAGACTTTGTTTTCCAAGAGTTAACAGACTCAGTTTTCCAAGGGATTAAAAGCTTTTCGCAATGGGATTACCTCCGAACAGTATGGAAGTTCCAAAAAACTTTATGGGATTATAATTTTGATTTTTCTTTTCCACTTGCTGGATTACTTCAAGATCAGAGACAGTTCAAGGTTTCCTTTCGTGTTGGACCTCATCCCCAAGGACTGGCGATGACTTCCAAAAGGGGGGAGATGTAATGGGCATGACCGTGTCCACTTTGATACACCTGTGTACTTTTGAACTGTTCCAGAGATGACCTTTACTGACCTCTCAGTAAAGCAAGACATTTACCACAAAATCATTCCATTAGTTGTAATCTGAGAATATAGTCACCAAAAGAGACTATTTCTATCTTTGATTTTAGGCTGATGTGATCAAAAGAATAACTTTTGTCATTTTCATGATATATGTTATATGCTGTTATTCTTTTAATATGGAGTATTACTGTGTTCACTGCTGTGTTAAAGTTGAAGTCTCGGGTCAGAGAGACCCGACGGTTTTGTTTAGAAAGTCAGAAGACAGTTAATCTGTTGTTTCAGGAGAAGGGCTCCAGCTTTCTCTGTTTTTTCTAAACATTTTCCTCTGCTGCTGGCTGTAACCTTGGGTCGTGATAACACAAGTCTCACTCCTCTCATGATCTTCTTTTAGTTCTAACTTTTGCTGAAACGCTTCAGAGTTTCTGGGAACTTCAAGACATGGAGACGTCCCAAAGAGCTGAATGAATGCCTGTCACCCGCCAAGGACAGTCATTCAGCTAAGGATTGTATAACATGCTGTTATGAATCCATTTCTAACGAGCGTAAGCTCAAAACTTTGTTTATTCCTTCCTGGAATAAGCTTATCTTGAAGTCAGAGGCCAGGAGCTGACGCATTTTCTGATGACCAACGCGGAACCCAGGAGACGTTGAAAACGTAAACTAGAACCAGTTTTGGACGTGCTGGGCCTGAAGCACTGTGCATCTTACAGGCTGGTGTCATCTCTTTATCAGACTCGTCGTCGAAAGGTAAATAGCTGTTTACAAACGTACCTGGATTTTAGCAGAAATCTAATGAGAAGTGTCACTTTGGTAACATGCTCAAGATAATTTCCTTTAATCCATCTCTCCATCTTTCCTCCTATCTTTTTCCCTCAATTCTAAGCTGGAAACTATTTTAAGCTAAAGAGCCCACAGACTAAATATGTTTAACATCCAGTATTGAATCAAAAAGGCGTTCAATTCAAGATCAACTGGACTTTATTTGTAACAGAAGACGTTTCGCTTCTCATCCATCGTGAGCAGCATGAACTCAGTGACATACAATGTTGCTAAACATCTGGCTGGTATTTTAGCTCCTCTGGTTGGAAACACACCTCATCATATAAAGAACTCCATTGATTTTTCCAACAAAGTTCAACATTTGAAGCTAACCCCGGGAGAAACTCTTGTATCATATGATGTGACTTCTCTGTTCACATGCATACCCATTTCTGAAGCAGTAGAAACCGTCAAAAAACGACTTCTACAGGACAAGGATTTGGACAAAAGGACCAACTTAACCCCAGACCACATCTGCACCCTGCTGGATCTCTGCCTCTCCACCACCTATTTCAAGTTCAATGACACATTTTACAGACAGAAGCACGGCTGTGCCATGGGATCTCCAGTGTCACCCATTGTTGCAAACCTCTACATGGAGGAAGTGGAACAGAGAGCCCTTAACTCCTATGAGGGGACAACTCCAAGCCATTGGTTCAGATATGTGGATGATACCTGGGTCAAAATCCAAGCCAGGGAGGTGGAAGCGTTCACCAGACACATTAACTCGGTTGATAACAACATCAAGTTCACCAGAGAGGATGCTAACGATAACAAGCTGCCTTTTTTGGACTGTTTGGTGCATATGGAGGGAGAGGACAGTCTCAACATTGAAGTTTACAGAAAACCAACCCACACAGACCAGTATCTTCTGTTTGACTCTCACCATCCACTGGAACACAAACTTTCTGTCATAAGAACCTTACAGCATCGGGCAGAACACATCCCCACAAGGACAGAAGGGAAGGAAAAGGAACAGAAACACATCAACAAATCGCTGCAAACATGTGGATATCCCAACTGGGCTTTTGTCAAGTCAGCGAGGAAATCTGCTAAACACAATAATCAACAGAAAAATGCTAACAGACGGAAAAACATTGTCATTCCTTATGTTGCTGGAGTCTCAGAGAATTTCAGAAGGATTTTCAACAAACACAACATCCCAGTACATTTCAAACCCAGCAGAACTCTCAGACAGAGGCTGGTCCACCCTAAGGACAGAACCCCCACACACAAACAGAGTGGTGTGGTGTATGCAGTCCAGTGCAGCGAGGTCTGCTCAGACCGTTACATTGGAGAAACGAAGCAGCCTCTTCACAGACGAATGTCCCAACACAGGAGAGCCACCACCTCTGGACAAAACTCCGCTGTTCACCTCCACCTCACGGACAAGGGTCACTCATTTGAGGATGAAAATGTGCAAATTTTGGACCGAGAGCACAGATGGTTTGAGAGGGGTGTTAAGGAAGCTTTGTATGTTAAGAGAGAAAAACCTTCTCTTAACAGAGGAGGAGGTCTGAGATTTCAACTTTCCAAGACTTACAACTCAGTTTTGGGGCTGATTCACAAACGTTTTACATCGGATGGGAGCAGAGGTGTCTTGTCTGTGAATTAGACTAGCAAAGTTTGTTGAGAAACCTCTGTTGTTGGCCTGTGAGGTGTTTTTTGTCAATTTACATACAGTTGTTGTGTCTGCTGTCAGAGACTTCAAGGGAACTCCCTACTGTTAAGGTGTGATCGGTCAATTTACATGTATGTGTTACCTCAGCTTGCAATTTACATATGATGGTGCGTGACTCCTGTTATAAAGCCACACGCACACACAGTCTGATTCATTGAATTGATAAAGCTTTTCGGATGAGAAGCGAAACGTCTTCTGTTACAAATAAAGTCCAGTTGATCTTGAATTGAACGCCTTTTTGATTTATCATGTCCTGGACGACTGAGAATCTTCACCAGCATCCAGTATTGAAGTCTGTTGTGTTGAATTTAAGTGTGCTGACGTATTAATTTGAAAGAAAGTGAAATCATGTCAATCAAGTGTAATGGTGTTGATTTTAGTTGATTCATTTTAAATAAATGATAGTGTCTCTTTGACATATCAAACTAAGTTAATGTCCATTGTCACTCTATGGCTTCTGTTTTATTTATCCATCATAAAGATCACAGAAATATTGGGTAAACTGAAAAAGAAAAGAATCCGTGAAATTACTATTCAATCTGAATAAGTAAATTAATTAAGGATAAAGAGGTCAGCTTAATACTGACCCCTGTTAAAATCCTTTAGTTACATCTGGGTGGCACTATATGTGTTTAAAGACACAATATAGGGTCTCCCTCATGTTCCCTTCAGGTGGAAAGGCATAAAAGAGGGTCCGGGGCCAGGGAGAACCAAAGAGGGCAGTGAAATGCGTCCCTTGAGGCAAAGAGGTCCACATCCGCTCTGCCATAGACCTCCAGATCCTTTCCACCACCTCGTCGTGAAGCTTCCAATCCCTCGGGAGTGGCTTCTGACGGGACATAGAATCTGCTGGCACGTTCTGTGGCCCCGGGATGTAAGATGCTCGGAGGCTGGCCAAGCAAGGAACAGCCCAGGTCAGAAGATGCCGCGTCAAACAGAATAGTTTCCTTAACCTGGTTCCCCCGGTGGTTGATGTAAAAAAACACAGTGGTGTTGTCTGACCTCACGAGTACATGTTTTGCCCACAAGCCTGGAAGAAAGCTCCGAAGGGCCAGAAGCACGGCCTATAACTCCAAGACAATGATGTGCTCTGTGCTCTGTCACTGGGACCATGTCCCCTGTGCCATGTGACCTCGCCAGGTGGAACCCCAGCCCGTGAAGGATACATCCATAAACACAACCTCCCGATGGCATGGGAGGGAACCGAGCGGGACCCCCGCTGTCATAAACGACCTCACTCTCCATTGGGACAGAGACTGGTGGCACTGAGGGCTCACCCGAAGTCGTCAGAGGCGATGAGTGTTCCGTGAGACGTCCAAATTCAAGCTGTTCAGCCACATATGAAGGGACCTTAGCGAGAGCAGCCCCAAAGACACCATGGCAGATGCAGTCGTAAGCATCCCTAGGAGTCAAAGGTACCACAACAAAGGCTGTTCCATACCGCACCTGAAGTCTGGGAGCAGGGTCAATATACTGTTGACCCGTTGGGATGACGGGCGAGCAATCATTGAAACAGAATCCATGGCAATGCCCAGGAAGATGGTCTCCTGAGAGGGAGTCAGATTGCTCTTCTCCATGTTCACCTACAAACCCAAGCGTCCCACATGCTGGAGTACTAATCAGGTGTCCCGAACTGCCTGATCCCGCATCGTGGCACGAATGAGCCAGTCATCCAGATATGGAAGGATCTTTAGGCCCCGCACCTGAAGAGGGGAGAGGGCCTCTGCGACGTATCGGGTGAATACCCTGGGAGACAGCGAAATACTGAACGGTAGGACCCTGAACTGAAAGTGCCGCCCTTGAAAGGTAAAACGAAGGAACCGCCAATGGGGCGGCGCAATTGGAAAAATGGAAATAAGCATCACTGAGATCTATGGAAGTGAACCAATCGCCCGGGAAAATCATCCCCAACAGAGAATTTGTGGTCAGCATGTGGAAAGGCATGGCCTTCAAGTATATATTCAGGTCCCTGAGGTCCAGAACCAGACCTAGACCCTCGGACTTCTTCGGAACAAGAAAATAAGTGGAAAAAAAGCCCCCTGGATCCAGCAAGGAGTCCACAGGCATTTTAGCTCCCTTGGCCAACAAGGTATAGATCTCTTCATTCAGTGCCTGTGTCTTCACCGGGTCGCAGATGACAGTCATCCTGACTCGGTCAGGAAGGGGTGGCGGAATTGAAGACAATACCCTCGGGACGGGGTGGACAACACCCACAAGTCCGGGGTGTGGGAAACCCAGTAGTTGAGCTGTCCTTGGGTTTCATTAATGAAAAGTGTGTTATAAATTGAATTTGTTATTATTATTATTATTATTATTAAAACAACCGACCGCCGGCCCTAAGGCCTCATCTGCGGGGCCCCCGACCCCTTGAAGGCCTGTGAGAATGCGGGTCAGACTGTGCCACTCGAAATGGGTGAGATGGCCTGGCCCCAGCCGGGTCACGAGCCTGACTACACCAACCTGAGGTAGGTCTCTGGGTCGACCTTCGACCTTGCGTTGGGTGCTGAGGCTCAATAGAAGAAGGAGACGGGAGCGAGGACCTCCGTGAAGGACCCGCTACCGTCCAAGAGCCGGATGGTTTGAGACCGTGTCTGTGAAGCCCTGCTAGTTGTTGCCTTGTCCGAGATGCCAGAGTCATTCGGTCCAAGGCATCCAACGTTACAGAGCTAAAAAGTTCCCCTGGGAATATAGGTAGGTCCCGGAGGGTTCTCCTGCAAGGCTCAGTGAGTGGGGACTGCGCCAGCCAGACCTGGCGACAAGCATGCACCAGCGTGGAGAGTGTACGGCTGATCTCCCTCGTCACGAACGCAAAGGCCTGCAGAGATGCATCAACCAGGCCTTGCGTGGAATGGGCCAATGGAACAGATTCCAAAGAGGAAGACAGGGCCAGCATAAGGTGAGAAAGAGAGTTCCCAATCCAGCCCATGCAGGCCCCAGAATCATAGACCTTGCAGAGAAGGTCATCAGTAATACGGCACTGAGGCCGTGGACAACGGGCATTGGGCCGCAAGGCCTCTTCAGGTGGGACAATAAGAGAGGCAATGCTCTCTGTTCTACAATAGGCATCTGCTCCAAGCCAACCTTGGGTGCATCTTGCATGTTTGCCAGGACCCTGCCATCGCTTGTCAGGTGCAAAAACGCCTTGGTGTCGGACCAGCAAGCATGTAGTTCCCGGATATACTTCTCCGAGGGAGGAATCACAAAGGCAACCTCAGATCTATTGTGCCTAAATAATGCGCTAGAGGCTGAAGGTTGGGCCTGAGGGACACCAATCTGTTGACGGGCAAGAGCTGTTCGAATGGCCGCCGTCATAGACTCCTCCGTATCATCCTGGGAGGCAATGGAACCAGACCCAGAGGTCCCGGAGTCCAGCTCCGGAAGGTCCTCACAGATATGGGTGCCAGAGGCCACCACTGAAATAGCATCGTCACCAGTGACTGATATGTCATCCCGCTCGGGAGGGAGCGCCCTGTCTCGAACCCCATCCTAAAAGCACTGGAGAAGGGCCTTCATGTGGACCAGTTCGGTAGAGAGGCGATCCACTTTTGTGGACAACCCCACTCAGCAGGCTGTTTGCCTCTCGCCTGACTCTGCGGCATTGGGCTAAGCTGTGTAGCACCCGTCCAGTGGGTAGGCCGCTCCAGCACAGCCAACCGATCCAGTCTGACTGACCGGGGTATGACGCAACAGTTGGGGCAAGCGTCATCTGACAGTGCCTTCCGGAGATGTCCCACACAGAGACAGGAGGGACATAAGTCATGCCCATCCTCGGGCTGAAGCGGTGCCATACAGGACGAGCAAGACAAAGTTTCCAGCATTATACTGCTGAAAAGCATGATCAGCCCGCCACCAACAGAAGTCAACACGAGCAGAAAAATGCCACTGGCAACTTCGTTGTAGGAAAAAAACACCCCTGTAGGCTACAAACTCAGTGCAAGCAGAAACGCTATTGGTGAGTTCAGATAAACTATAGAACAACTGGTGAGTTAAAAGAAACAACAATAGAAAACTCAGTGCAAGTAGAGACGCCACTGGTGAGTTTAGACAAACTACAGAACAACTCAGCGCGAACAGAGCCGCCACCGGTGAGTTGAAACAAACAATAACAGAAAACTCAGTGCGAGCAGAGACGCCACTGAAGAGTAGAGATAAGCTATATAACAACTCAGCGCGAGCAGATTCACCACTGGTGAGTTGGAATAAACAATAATAGAAAACTCAGTGCGAGCAGAGACGCCACTGATGAGTTTAGATAAGCTATATAACAACTCAGCGCGAGCAGAGCCACCACTGCTGATTTGAAAACAGCCCACAGAAAGAACTCAACGCGAGCAAAAACGCTACAGGTGAGTCAGATAAGCGAGTAGAACGAAAATTTAACTCAATGCGGGCAGAAGCGCCACCGAAGAGTTCAAATAAACAAGCAATAGAAAAGTCACACGAGCGAAAATGTTACAGGTGAGTTGAATGAATGGCCAAAACGGAAAATTAACTCAATGCGGGCAGAAAACACCGCTGCAGAGTTGAATAAACAAGCAATAGAACACTCACACGAGCTACAACGCTACATGTGAGTCAGATAAAGCGAGTAGAACAAAAAATAAACTCAATGCGGGCAGAAGCGCCTCTGGAGAGTTGAATAAACAAGCAACAGAAATGTCACATGAGCGAAAACGCTACAGGTGCGTCGAATAAACGACCAAAACAGAAAATCAACTCAATGTGGGCAGAAGCGCCACCACAGAGTTGAACAAACAAACAATAGTAAACCCAACAAGAGCTAAAACGCTACAGGTGAGTTTTATAAACAACCAGAGCGGAAAATTAACTCAATGCGAGCAGAATTGTCCCGGAGAGTCAAAAAAAGGGAAACTTACCAGTTGTTGTAGCTCTGGTAAAGGTGAAAAACAGCTTGTGCAGCCCAAGACGGTCACGTGGCTACCAGCAACAAGCAGTGTAGGAAAGGGGTGGTTCACACAGAAGCAACCAGCTTCACACGACCACACGCCTGTACTCAACATACAAACCTGTGAGCGAGAAGAATGAAGGGATTTGAACGTCGGGTGCCACGTGGCGCGCGCCTATATAGAGTCACGTGGGTCCCCGGCGGGTCACGGGGTGACTTTGTTGTCATTTGTACTCGTCCTGCGCATGCGCAAGAATGCTCATTCGTGCTTGAAAGCACTGCCTCTGGCGGTCAGGAGGGATGAAATAGAACTAGAGTTAAGGTTTTCAACTTCCTACATCCTTTGAGACATTGTATAGCCTGGATAAGTGACCACCTTCATGTTGTGTGTGAATGTGCTATCCACTACACCACCATACAGCCACAATCTTAAGTAATATTAGTAATTTTAGTAGTAGTAATAGTCATTATATATAGTCATTACATATATATA
>JBBPBX010051943.1:0-16951 GCA_038048925.1 Garcialebias charrua
TGGAGTTTCAGGTGCAGATTAACAACATTAAAGCCAAGCTTCAGGATACTCGTGCTCGGAAGAAACAACAGGAGCTGCTCATTATGAAAGTGGAAAACCAGGCTCTGAAAGTAAGCAGCAAATGCCCCCCCCCCAAACAAAAACCAGCTGAAGTTCAATTTGTATGCATGGAAATTTCACAAGTGAATGCAAACAAGCAAGATCATATGAAATATTTAAAAAAACAGCTGATTGCACACATTTTAGTTTTTTTTTCAGCTGTGTTTTATTATGTTAAATATTACATCTTCGCCTCTGGCTATTCTCTGTTTAGACCCCACCATCCTCAAAAAAAAAAAGGGTGCATATTAGATTCTCCAGCCCAGCGCTCTTTAGCAAAGACTTTACGATGAGTGGAACATGAGCAGACACGGTGCCTTTTTTAATGTTGCCATTTAGAGCTCTCGTTTGGTAGTGTTTTGGGACCGTCCAAGCCCCATCACTAGTCGTTACTATCACAGTCGCGTGGAAAAGGTCAGCTGTCTCTGACTGGCATCCTAAGTGGCCTTTCTGTCAGGGAGAAGATCGTGACATGAGCAGCCTCGGCAGGCGCACACTCGAAGTCATCACAGTTTAATGAGGCTCAGCGTGTCGACTCGTACAAATCCTGTTTGTTTCTCGTCCATTTCAGAACCGATTCCAAGCCTTGCTGAACGAGATCATTCAGCAGGAGGAGAGAGAGATGGAGCAGGTGTGTTAAAAGCTACAAATCAGCGTCAGTTTTCTACGTCTTTGCATGACGCTGCCTTTTTTTTTTTTAACGGTTAAAAGGATGTTCAATTTGTGACATGCAATTTGTTGGTGGTTGTTGCCGCTGCAGCATAATGACTTTGCCCAATTCTGAGTTTTTAAAGTGTACTGGTTAGAGAAAGCATAAAAAGTAATTTGAAATCACATATGAGAAATCATCTACTTACTCTGCAATTAAGCTCCAGAGCTGCTAGGCATCAATTACACCCTCTTGTTTTGTGTTTGCACAGCTGGCTTCCCTGCAGGAGCAGCTGGACTCGCTGATAGAGAAGTGACCAGCAGGGGGCAGCCTCATGACATCTTCAGCCACTCGTCATCCTGAGGAAGAGGAGGAAAAGAAGCTTTCATGCAGGATAGAGGAGGCCTTTATTAGCAGGCTTTTTGTTCCATCCCCCTCATTAAGTCATTTTCCTACATTGCATCAACAACGTTCTGGTTTCTGTAAAAAATAAAATAAAAAGACAATTTTTCAATTTCCTGCATAAATGAGTTAATAGTTTGTCTCCAGAGAGAGTTGTGGTTTAATTGTCAGCTACATTTTAGCCAAGCTTTACTTCAGTTCATTCTTTGTGTTTTGTTTTTTATAAATAGACTTGTTAAAGACCTGATAACAGCATTTTATTGAATTTGTTTTATACAGTATATTGTCACCGTCACCCCACAGGAAAATGTTCCTTCCATTTGTGTTTTTACTTTGTTGAAATGTTTTTAGTGTCCACTCAAGGTGAACCTAAACCATGCAAGCTCTATTTTGATACATCCTAATGAATTAAAATAGAAGAAAATCAGGATTTATGTTTAATCAGTGACACTCGGACATAAATAAACAAGTCTGTAAACTTTCTTTTGTCCTGCTCACAACTTCTGATCTGCTCAAGATCATTTGACAAAACTTGTTACACGTAATGCAGCATCACTCAGGAGTTTTACACTTTTCATCGCCCCAGCGTCAAGGTCACAAATCAAGGTCAAATATGTGTTAGACCTCCCACGGTCAGAAAGCTGCACCTCTAAGCCGTCAAGTCCTCAGACTGCCCCTCTTCCAGAAGGATCTTTAGTTGTCCGAGGCGTGTTCTGGATCTTTCTCATCCACATAATTCTGGCCTCTCCTACGTCTTCCTGCAGGGATTGCCCCACCAATCGTAGGGGTAGGCGAGGGATTAGCTCTGCAGATTAAAGTGGCCATCTCCAAACCCTGCTTAATCCTGCCATCTGTCAGAGAGCAGCAAACCAGCCAAGACTCTCTTCACTGGGCTAATTAGAAAAGCCAAAAGAGCACACTCGAGGAAGGGGGGAAGAGATCTTCAAAACACACAAACTTCTCAGTTCGATCTCAGAGGCGATGGAGGAAATGAACCTTCGCAACTATCCAGGAGTCCAGAAGAAAATTCTGGCTGGAGGCAAAGGGCCGCTGCCTCATTTTCCACCAGGGACCAAGGTATTAACAACCATATGGTCTAACTGATCTTGCACTTTATGAACAAATGTCTTTTTTTTTTGCATGTGTTTAGTATCTTACGAGTTGTTCACAAGGTGAGAAAATGGTCTTGGCTCCCACACAGAGCAAACATTTGATCGACTGACATGCAACATGTTATTTTGGCCTGGTCTTTATCCAGTCATTATTTCCTGTCTGACCATATGGTGTCGAGCCTGGACACTGTGACAAATATTTTCCATGACAATGCCAGCATGAATTTCCATTCGCCTGTGCCTGAGTCCCCACTCCGCTGAGGTGATCCCCATTTGTTTGCACAGTTAAGACTTTTGTTTTCTATTGGACTCGGTCTATCAGCCTGTAAATAGGGCTTTAGAAGGGTTCAATATGATTTTGCAGTGTGAGGTTTTGATACTTTTTTCACAGATGGGAGACAAAAATAACCATTAATCTAAAGCACATTAATAAATAAAACACAATTTGGAGCAAATAATATAATTTTACAAGTAATAGACATGCAGGATAAAAAAAAAAAATGAACACCACTTCCTCACAAGTCATGGATTCCTGAAAAAAGGTAGGAGATTTGAACTGAAACTCTCAGGATTTAAACACCAGTGTCCGTGTGAGGAAAACCCAGAGTAGAGAGGGAGGAATATAAAAGCAGCTTAAAGGCAGAATGTCAGTGTTATTTAAATTATATTAAAGTTGCTAGGCCTATGAGGGTTGGGATAATGAGGATGGTTTTATTGCAAGGGCGTAACTTTGTGTTGAAAGTTGGTGGGGACGGAAATCGAAAATGCTGCATCTGCTTTTTTGGACAAAGTACCGGTACTTTTTTCAATTGTGTATGTCGTAATAACAATAACAGTTGTATGACACCCTTACTAGCAGTGTAACAGCTGTATGACACTGAGTAGCAGTTTAACAGCTGTATGACTCCCTGAGTTAGCATTTATCCTGTCAGATCATTGTACATTGTTATTAACACCTTCATTTTCATTACATCAGCACACAAGTTTTATACAAAAGGTCTTTGTAAGAAGGCACGATACAGAAAGACATTGTTAACAGGAATAACAATAATAAACTTTATTTAAATAGGACCTTCCAGCAACAACTTGCATTGTCCAAAGTGCATTACAAGATAATAAAGATAAAAGTTGAATGAATGAATGAAAATAATACTACAAACCGGATTCCAAAAAAGTTGGGACACTAAAAAACTGAATGCAATGATGTGGAGATGGCAAATGTCAATATTTTGTTCATAATAGAACATAGATGACAGATCAAAAGTTTAATCTGAGTAAATGTAACATTTTAAAGGAAAAATATGTTGATTCAAAATTTCAGTGTCAACAAATCCCAAAACATTTGGGAAGTAGCAATAAGTGGCTGGAAAAAGGAAATTGAGCATATAACGAACAGCTGGAAGACCAATTAACACTAATTAGGTCAATTGACAACATGATTGGGTATAAAAAGAGCTTCTCAGAGTGTCAGTGTCTCTCAGAAGCCAAGATGGTAAGAGGATCACCAATTCCACCATTGTTGCGCAGAAAGATAGTGCAGCAATACCAGAATGGTGTTACCCAGCGTAAAATAGCAAAGACTTTTAAGTTATCATCATCAACCGTGCATAACATCATCAAAAGATTCAGAGAATCTGGAACAATCGCTGTGTGTAAGGGTCAAGGCCGTAAAACTCTACTAGATGCTTGTGATCTCCGGGCCCTTAAACGTCACTGCACCTCAAACAGGAATGCCACTGTCAAGGAAATAACAGAATGGGCTCAGGAATACTTCCAGAAAGCATTGTCAGTGAACACAATCCACTGTGCCATCCGCCGTTGCAGCTGAAACTCTACAGTGCAAAGAGGAAGCCATTTCTAAGCAAGCTCAGACGTTTGCACTGGGCCAGGGGTCATTTAAAATGGAGTGTGGCAAAATGGAAGACTGTTCTGTGTCAGATGAGTCACGATTTGAAGTTCTTTATGGAACACTGGGACGCCATGTCATCCGGACCAGAGAGGACAAGGATAGCCCAAGTTGTTATCAACGCTCCGTTCAGAAGCCTGCATCACTGATGGTATGGGGTTGCATGAGCGCTTGTGGCATGGGCAGCTTGCATGTCTGGAAAGGCACCATTAATGCAGAGAACTATGTTCAGGTTCTAGAACAACATATGCTCCCATCTAGACATCATCTCTTTCAGGGAAGACCCTGCATTTTTCAACAAGATAATGCCAGACCACATTCTGCAGCAATCACAACATCATGGCTACGTAGGAGAAGGATCCGGTACTGAAATGTCCAGCCTGCAGTCCAGATCTTTCACCTATAGAGAACATTTGGTGCATCATAAAGAGGAAGGTGCAACAAAGAAGGCCCAAGATGATTGAACAGTTAGAGGCCTGTATTAGACATGAATGGGAGAGCATTCCTATTTCTAAACTTGAGAAACTGGTCTCCTCTGTCCCCAGACGTCTGTTGAGTGTTGTAAGAAGAAGGGGGGATGCCACACAGTGGTAAAAATGGACTTGTCCCAACTTTTTTGGGATTTGTTGACGCCATGAAATTTTGAAACAACATATTTTTCCCTTAAAATGATACATTCTCTCAGTTTAAACTTTTGATCTGTGATTTGTGTTCTATTCTGAATAAAATATTAGATGTTGGCACCTCCACATCATTGCATTCAGTTTTTATTCACTATTTGTTTAGTGTCCCAACTTTTTTGGATCTGGTTTGTAAAAAACAACAACAATTAAGATTGTTATTTTCTCCCTAGCTTCATACAGTGCTCTTGATGTGTTGTGTAGAATCCACTTTGCTCATTGGGAAGAATCTTCTAAGCATATGATGTCACAATTTGGCCGATAGAAACTCTGAAAATGAAATGAAGCTATTTAGAGGACATTTAATCCGTAGGAGCTGCACTGAGTACAACAATCTATCCAGGCTTGCTCCAAACTAAAAATAGTAGGTGCACACTATCATTACAAATGCAATTACAGTAATTAATAAAAATAAAACAATTATCAGCATTTATTTCACAGTATTGCAGCAGCATGGCAGCATGACCTGTCTTGCCCTGCAGCATGAACGTGCTGGTACACCTGATGTTGAAACTAACAGGCAGACTCAGTGATGGAGGACTTTAAGGCTTTAGCTCTGTGTCTGCTTCAAGATAAATAAGAACATGCTCCACCTGTTTCAGAGCTTTTCAGATTGTTTTCAGCTTGTTTATTGATTCACCGTGAGTTGCTAGTAGATGGAGCTAAATATGCTAGTAGAAGTATCTGCAGCCACTTCTTAAACTCGTCCTCCATCCCTCCTCCGTCTGCAGCAGGATGATAATACTGTTTTGTTTAAATTAAATTCACAAAGCTCAGACTAACTTCGCGCACACTGTTCACACATAAACAAACGTAGTTTTCGCTCCTCCTGAAGTTGCGCACATATTACACGCAAAACGTCATCAAAACGATTTACTTACGTTCAGGAAATGCATGCACACTGTAAACACAATAACACCATGAGTACTGTGCACCAAAACTATTTAATGACTTACTTTTTGGTCGTATTTTGCCGTGTAGGGTGATCAGACAGCTCCTCTGCACGCCATGGGAGTCTTGCAAACTGCGCAGTGCGTACTAACTAAATACAGAGCCACTGCTGGACAGAGCAGCTGTTCGGCAGTTGTTGTTGTTGTTGTTTTTTTTTGTTGGGGTTCGTTGACGGTGTGAAACGGAGATAACTTTTTTCTTTTCTTTCTGAGTAGCGGCATGAATGGGGTTTTAATCAGAGGGTTAGGGTTAAATGTTCAATAAAATAAAATAAAAAGTAAAATATGTGAACAAAATATTGGTGGGGACTGTCCACTAGAGGTCAGCATTGGTGGGGATTTGTCCCCACCAGTCCTTCAGGAAGTTACGCCTATGTTTTATTGTAACAGCATGAGGTGCGATGAACATGCAGGAAGAGTTTAAGGGTTAAAAAGAACAGGTTTTTCTTGTTGTTTGTGCTTAAAAGCCATTGATGATAAAAAGTAATAAAAGGGACAATTGTCAAAATCATTAACTGATAAATTAATGGCATCATAAAAAAGGCTAATTGTTGTAGAGTCATCCTGTCATCCTTACAGTGCCCTGCGAAAGTATCCGGCCCCCTTGAACTTTTCAACCTTTTGCCACATTTCAGGCTTCAAACAAAGATATACAATTTTATTTTTTTATGAAGGATCAACAACAAGTGGGACAATCGTGAAGTGGAATGAAATTTATTGGATGTGTCAAAACTTTTTTAATAAATAAAAAACTGAAAAGTGGGATGTGCAATATTATTCGGCCCCTTTACTTTCAGTGCAGCAAACTCACTCCAGAAGTTCAGTGAGGATCTATGAATGATCCAATGTTGTCCCAAGTGACTGATGATGATAAATAGAATCCACCTGTGTGTAATCAAGTCTCCGTATAAATGCACCTGCTCTGTAATAATCTCAGAGTTCTGTTCAAAGCGCAGAGAGCATCATGAAGACCAAGGAACACACCAGGCAGGTCCGAGATATTGTTGTGGAGAAGTGTAAATCCGGATTTGGATACAAAAAGATTTCCCAAGCTTTAAACATCCCAAGGAGCACTGTGCAAGCAATCCTATTGAAATGGAAGGAGTATCAGACCACTGCAAATCTACCAAGACCCGGCCGTCCTTCTAAACTTTCATCTCGAACAAGGAGAAGACTGATCAGAGATGCAGCCAAGAGGCCCGTGATCACTCTGGATGAACTGCAGAGATCTACAGCTGAGGTGGGAGAGTCTGTCCATAGGACAACAATCAGTCGTACACTGCAAAAATCTGGCCTTTATGGAAGAGTGGCAAGAAGAAAGTCAAAAGTTAATGGAATGAAATCCAGCCCCCAAACATGTACCATGGGAGTTCCACAGGGTTCCATTTTAGGTCCATTGCTTTTCTGTTTATACATCAACGATGTATAAACAGCAAATACGCCCAAATGTCAGATGTATGCAGATGACGCCATCATATATGTATCTGCAAAGACTCCACAACAGGCAGCAGAGTTACTGAGCAGGGCGATGGAGGGAGTGTCTCAGTGGTTCAAGAATCACTGTTTGACTCTGAACTGCAATAAAACAGTCTCAATGTGTTTCACTATCCGGCGTAAAGTCTGTAACTTTTCAATTGTGATTGATCAAAAGGAAATCCAAAAAGTGGAAGAGTTTAAATATCTGGGTGTCATTTTAGATTCCCACCTTAACTTTGAGGCTCACATTAGGAAAATGTTTAAAACCATTAAGACAAATATAAATTGTTTTCGTCTTATAAGATCTTGTTTATGTGGAAAATCTGCTCAGTTGTACCTTCATGCCATGATTATGTCTCATTTCTCATACTGTGTCACTGTCTGGAGCCAAGCAACTCAATCGGCTTTAAAACCTATGAGGATGTTGTACTCACAAGCACTGAAAGTTCTAGACCAAAAACCATTGAAGTGGCACCACTGTAAAATACTTGATAAATATAACCTATTAAGCTTTGACAATTTTTTAAAATTTTCTTGTTTAAAATTAACTTTTAAATGTATTAATGGTCTTGTCCCTGAGCTGGTGAGCAGAATGATTTTAAAAGTCAGCAGCTCAGGAGTTGCAACAAGAGGTGCAGTTGATGGAGACTGTAAACCTACAAAATACAAAACATCATTTGGTCAATGCTCCTTCTCATTTAAAGGTCCTCATATCTGGAACAGTTTACCATCAGCAATAAAAACATTAACTGATCTTAGAGTTTTTAATTCCCGGGTGAAAAAATGGTTGAAACAAAACCAAATCTGTGAACACTGAACCCCATGGGGACAGAGGAGCAGCTGTGTGTGTGAGGGAACTGTTTAATCCATTTAAACTTAATAAAATTTTAATTTTATTTTAGATGTTTTTATATAAGTAACTGTTTAATCTTAATTAAATTTTAATTTCATTTTAGCTGTTTTTATATGAAAGTCCAACCAAGGACTGGGTTTGCAAATTAGCCTGTGGCTAGAAAACCTTTGTACAAGACAACGGTTGCTTCATTTTTAACATGTACATTGCTTATTGTGCTGTCCTTGATCCAAAAACATGCATGTTAGGCTGATTGGTAACTCTAAATTGACCCTGGGTGTGAGTGAGACAGGTCCCTCTTGTAAATGAGTCCCTGTGGCTCAACGAGGCTAGCCTGTATGAATAAAGGTTGAATGAAAAATAAACTTGAATGAATGAATTTCTCAAAGATATCCATAAAAAGTGTAGTTTAAAGTTTGCTACGAGCCACCTGGGAGACACACCAAACATCTGGAAGAAGGTGCTCTGGTCAGATGAAACCAAAATTGAACTGTTTGGCCACAATGCAAAACTATATGTTTGGCGTAAAAGCAACACAGCTCATCACCCTGAACACACCATCCCCACTGTCAGGCATGGTGGTGGCAGCATGATGGTTTGGGCCTGCTTTTCGTCAGCAGGGACAGGGAAGATGGTCAGAATTGATGGAGCCAAATACAGGATCATTCTGGAAGAAAACCTGTTTGAGTCTGCAAGAGACCTGAGACTGGGACGGAGGGTTATCTTCCAACAAGACAATGATCCAAAACATAAAGCCAAATCTACAATGGAGTGTTTCACAAATAAACGTATCCAGGTGTTGGAATGGCCAAGTCAAAGTCCAGACCTGAATCCAATTGAGAATCTGTGTAAAGAGCTGAAGATACTGTTCACAAATGCTCATCCAGCCTCATTGAGCTCGAGCTGTTTTGCAAGGAATGAGCAAGAAATTCAGTCTCTCGATGTGCAAAACTGATAGAGACATGCCCCGAGCGACTTGCAGCTGTAATTGCAGCAAAAGGCGGCGCTACAAAGTATTAACGCAAGGGGGCCGAATAATATTGCACGCCCCACTTTTCAGTTTTTTATTTGTTAAAAAAGTTTGGCACATCCAATAAATTTCATCCCACTTCACGATTGTGTCCCACTTGTTGATGATTCTTCACAAAAAATAAAAAATTTATATCTTTATGTTTGAAGCATGAAATGTGGCAAAAGGTTGAAAAGTTCAAGGGGGCCTTTTGCAAGGCGCTGTACTTGTTTATGCTTGAAAGTTACAGCTGAGCCCTTTGACAGACACTTGCTGAACACTTTCTTTCCTGATCCAAGCTCGTCTTCCATTTCCAAACTCTCCTGGACAACTTCGAGCGGACGGTCATCGATGACAGCCGACTGGCCGGCAGACCGGCAGAAATCTTTGTTGGAAAGATGTTCAAGATGGAGGTGTGGGAGCCCATGCTGATGTCCATGATGACTGGAGAAGTGGCAGAATTTTGGTGCGATGCCATTGTGAGTTAAACCACAACCCACAATGTATTTTCTGGGATGTAAAGGCTTAAGAGGCCCTAATAAGTCATCACGAGGATGTACGGATAGCTGTTCCTTCTCGTACATCGTCCATGAGTCAGCTCTCAGCAGCCTCCTACGTGTTCTGTGCACAATAATACAAACAAACACACATTTGAGCAAATTCAGTCCTTTTCTTCTAAAGGAAGAGCTTTAAAAAGCCAAACTGGGCTAATTTGTTTGTTTGATTGGCAGCGGCTTAAAGCACCAGGGGCTTAGCACGATTAAATGTTTTTTTATTTTATTTTAGAACATATGCTCATGTTTTTGTTGATGTGCCAATTGTACAGCACACAGGCTTGTATCCCATCGTATCCAAAGGAATGAGACTGATTGCACAAGGCAAAGACCCCCTGGAGGGCCAGAGACACGTGTGTGGCATGGGGAACCTGTTCCACTATCACTCCACTGGTTTCCCTGAGCTGGACGAGATCATGCGAACGCCTCAGCCACTGATCTTCATCATGGAGCTGTTGCAGGTACTGTATACGCCGCCTGTCCTGATACCCAAAACACAAGAAAACCAGACATTACACTAAAACAAAACGATTAACGATGGAAAAATGAAGGACATAAAGCAGCAAAACAGAAAGCATTTTCTAAAATACATTAAAAAAACATACTTTTTTGTGAAATATCTTTGATTAAAAAAAAAGGTTTTGCTTTTTAAAAGCTTTTTCTGTTTAATAAAAATCCTTTCCTCGGTTTTGAATTTTATCTTTCCTTTTTTCCTTGCATGTTAGTCGCTGTAAAGCCTGTAGTGTTGTTTTATTGTTTAATATCTAAAATCAGATAGTTTTTATTTTTATTTTGTTGTGTTTTGCATCTTTATCTGTAGATGAAAAATAAACAAAGATGGTGTTAAGCCATCAACTCTTCTCCAATACTAAGCGAAAAAAACTTTACACCCAAAAAACAAACAAACAAAACAACATAAAAAAATAAATAAACTATTAATCCTGGTCCTTGAGGAACACCATCCTGCATGTTTTAATTGTTCCCCTGCTCCAACACACCTGATTCAGTGATTAATTGCTTCATGTTCCACAGAAGCCTGTTAATCACCCATTAATTAAAATCAGGCAAAGAAACAACTAAAACATGCAGGCTGGTGTTCCTCAAGGACCAGGGTTGGGAACCCCTGAAATACACCACAATATAATAATAATGCTGTATATAACAATACATAACTCATAATATGCGCAGTACGGTATATTTGTTCTGTTAATTATAAAACTGAGGCCTTTAGAAAATTATTAAACTTTTATACTAATGCAATATTTTGTTCAAACAAATATTACATAAAGTTTTTATATATTTATTTAAAATGTTCTTTATTTTTTTAACAAATTTTTTTTAGTTGCGTTGCATTTTTCTAAACTGCCCTTCATTACTCAGAATGTTGCAAAACTTTCCCCTGAAAAAGTTTGATCACTTTACTCTCTGGAAACAGCAGAAAAATGACACAAAAGTTCATTTATCTACAAGAAATCAGCACGTTGATTTAAATATTATGATTCCTGACTGCTATAGCTGTGATTTTTTTCCTGTGATGAAATAATATACAGGTTCCTGTGAGTGGTTTAAATCTAAGTTCATGCATTCATGCTTGTCAGAAAAACAATATTTTGCAAAACAGTCCACTTCCATCTTTGGAGGTTTCCCCCACGGTTTTATTCTACGGTTTGCTCTTCCTGCCCCCGTTGCTTCCAGGTTGGGGACCCCTTGTCCTATGATCGAGAGTCGTGGATGATGGACAAGGATGAGAAGCTGCAGACGGTGCCGGTTCTCCACATGCAGGGCAACGCTCTGGTCAAGCAGAAACAATTTAGAGATGCCGCCAGCAAGTACAAAGAAGCTGTCCTGCTGCTGAAAACCGTCCAGTCCAGGGTGAGTGAAGAACAGCTGGATGAAAGGTGGGAAGGAGAGAGGGAGACAAATGACTGCTGCACAGGTACAGGTGTGTTTCATTTGATTCTCCCCCGTTTTTAAAGATTGTTGGGGATCCACGGGTAGAACTTCTTGTTTTGATCCGTTTAGTCCTGCTCCCAGGCAGCTGGGTGGGAGGGCCGGCACCCACAGAAAGGGAAAACAGCTCAAAACTGTCTGAGAATGAGTGTAAAAATGGAAACGTACTGAAGAGGACAAAGAGGCGGTGTGAGAGACAGTCTGGTTAGAGACCAGTCAGAATGCTGCTCGAGAATACTGTAATGTTTCACAAAGTTCTGTGAGGTCACCTGGACAGTTTCTTTTTTGTTGTTGAGACGTTTCGTCCTTCATCCAAAGGACTTCTTCACAAACCAACTCAGTCCCACGAGCAGCACACTCCCGTAGTGGACCAACCAGTTTGCTGGTGGTAAGATGGTTTCTGGAGTCTGCCCTCTCCCCCGTCAACTCCTCTGAGGCAGTCATGGCCGAAGTTGTTCAGAACATTAGGTTTCATGCTAGGTGGTCCAGAAGAAGTGTCCAAGAAGGTTCAGTCATCATTTGGACCAGTTCATCAGGACTGATTAAGTCCTTTGCGTGAAGGACGAAACGTCTCAATAAAAAAAAAAAGAAACCGTCCAGATGACCTGACTGAACATTCTTGGATGTTTTTACCTGGATTGTTAGGATACAATGATTATCATTCACATCACATGTGGTACATGAGGTGGAACAAAACTGTGCACACAGGGTCCCAGTTACAGCCAACAAAAATACAAATTGTAAAGAAAAACAGTAAGGTCCGAGTCATGAACTGAGAATATACTACATTCACTAAACTAAGAATACACTGAGCACTAAAGGTACAAAAGCGATGCGCCAAAACAACAGCAGCACGAACATGAGTCGGTGCGAGCAGATGAGGACTAATGAACACAACAACATGAAATAATCAGCAGCATGAGATCAGCAGCAACAACCAAGTGGCATTAGTGATTTTTTTCACAGTTTTTTTTCCACAGTAATTTTCACAGTGATTATTCTGGTTAGAGATTCATGAGTCTAACAGCCTTAGGGTAGAAGCTGTTCCTCAGCCTGGTGGTTCTGCACTTAATGCTCCTCAGCCTTCTGCCTGAGGGAAGCAGGGCAAAAAGTGTGTGTTCTGGGTGAGTGGGGTGATGTTTTGGGCCACTTTGGCTATGGCTGCCTCAGAGGAGTCGACGGGGGAGAGGGTGGGCCCCAGAAACCATCTTATCACCAGCAAACTGGTTGGTCCATGTGTGTTTGCTGCTTGTGGGACTCAGTTTGTTGTGGCTCCTCAAATGGTAAATGGAGCTTATTTATATAGCGCTTTCCAGCCCCCTGTGAGGAGCCCCAAAGCGCTTTACAATACCAGCCATCCACCCATTCATTCACACATTCACACACCGGTAGTGGTAGCCTGCCTTGCAAGGCGCCATCCAGACCTACCGGGAGCAACTCGAGGTTAATAATAATAATAATGAATTCAATTTATAACGCACTTTTCATCAGTGAAAATCTCAAAGTGCTACACACATTCAATGCTACACACATTCATACACCGTTTAAGTGTCTTGCCCAGGGACACAACGACACATGGTGGGCGGATGCGGGATTTGAACCTCCAACCTTCCGATCGGGGGTCGACTGCCATTACCACTGTTCCACGGCCGCTGATGAAGTCCTTTGGATGAAGGACGAACGTCTCAACAACAACAACAAAAGAAAAGGAAACTGTCCAGATGATTTGACCAAACTTTGTCGGATTTTTTTACCTGGATTATTGAGCATGAACTTTGATGACTGTAATGTTTAACAGCTTTGAGATTAAATTAGGTTTGGTTAAAATTGGTAAAGCTCCATGGAGAGAATGTTTTGCTATCTTGCGCTGTATCATGTTTAATCAGTTTGGAAACATTTACAAACCGGATTCCAAAAAAGTTGGGACTCTAAACAAATTGTGAATAAAAACTGAATGCAATGATGTGGAGATGGCAAATGTCAATATTTTATTCATAATAGAACATAGTCAGAGTCAGAGTCAGAGAGTCTTTATTGTCATTTGCACCGCATGTGGTACATGTGATGAAAACGAGATTATGTACACAGGGTCCCAGTTACATCCAACAACAAATGCAAGAGAAAAACAGTAATAACATCTAGGATTAACTAAGAAAAACATCAACTAGTAATACACTAAGCTCTAATGTAGTGGAAAAACATCATTATAAACAGCAGCACGAACATGAGTCTGTATGAGCAGATAGTCACAATGAACACAGCAACAAGAAAACAGATCAGCATAGACGACAGATCAAAAGTTTAATCTGAGCAAATGTAAAATTTTAAAGGAAAAATATGTAGATTCAAAATTTCACAGTGTCAACAAATCCCCCAAAAGTTGGGACAAGTAGCAATAAGTGGCTGGAAAAAGGAAATTGAGCATATAACAAACAGCTGGAAGACCAATTAACACTAATTAGGTCAATTGACAACATGATTGGGTATAAAAAGAGCTTCTCAGAGTGTCAGTGTCTCTCAGAAGCCAAGATGGTAAGAGGATCACCAATTCCACCATTGTTGTGCAGAAAGATAGTGCAGCAATACCAGAATGGTGTTACCCAGCGTAAAATAGCAAAGACTTTTAAGTTATCATCATCAACCGTGCATAACATCATCAAAAGATTCAGAGAATCTGGAACAATCGCTGTGCGTAAGGGTCAAGGCCGTAAAACTCTACTGGATGCTCGTGATCTCCGGGCCCTTAAACATCACTGCACCTCAAACAGGAATGCCACTGTCAAGGAAATAACAGAATGGGCTCAGGAATACTTCCAGAAAGCATTGTCAGTGAACACAATCCACCGTGCCATCCGCTGTTGCCAGCTGAAACTCTACAGTGCAAAGAGGAAGCCATTTCTAAGCAAGCTCCACAAGCTCAGATGTTTGCACTGGGCCAGGGGTCATTTAAAATGGAGTGTGGCAAAATGGAAGACTGTTCTGTGGTCAGATGAGTCACGATTTGAAGTTCTTTATGGAACACTGGGACGCCATGTCATCCGGACCAGAGAGGACAAGGATAGCCCAAGTTGTTATCAACGCTCCGTTCAGAAGCCTGCATCACTGATGGTATGGGGTTGCATGAGCGCTTGTGGCATGGGCAGCTTGCATGTCTGGAAAGGCACCATTAATGCAGAGAACTATGTTCAGGTTCTAGAACAACATATGCTCCATCTAGACGTCATCTCTTTCAGGGAAGACCCTGCATTTTTCAACAAGATAATGCCAGACCACATTCTGCAGCAATCACAACATCATGGCTACGTAGGAGAAGGATCCGGGTACTGAAATGTCCAGCCTGCAGTCCAGATCTTTCACCTATAGAGAACATTTGGCGCATCATAAAGAGGAAGGTGCGACAAAGAAGGCCCAAGACGATTGAACAGTTAGAGGCCTGTATTAGACATGAATGGGAGAGCATTCCTATTTCTAAACTTGAGAAACTGGTCTCCTCTGTCCCCAGACGTCTGTTGAGTGTTGTAAGAAGAAGGGGGGATGCCACACAGTGGTAAAAATGGACTTGTCCCAACTTTTTTGGGGATTTGTTGACGCCATGAAATTTTGAAACAACATATTTTTCCCTTAAAATGACATTCTCTCAGTTTAAACTTTTGATCTGTGATTTGTGTTCTATTCTGAATAAAATATTAGATGTTGAGCACCTCCACATCATTGCATTCTGTTTTTATTCACAATTTGTTTAGTGTCCCAACTTTTTTGAATCCCGTTTGTAAAACAACCATGTTCATTATTAAGATACGTGTTGGAGCTGCCAGGTAACAGCAGCCCTCTGAGCATGTCTTTCTTTTGTTCCTCATCTCTGCATGTGTTAGGAGATGCCGGGTGACGTGGACTACATTAACTTGGGTCGAATGATCGTTCCCCTGGAGCTGAACTACTGCCAGTGCATGTTGGAGCTGGAGGAGTACTACGAAGTTATAGAGCACGCCACCGAGCTGCTGGAGAAACACAAAGGTACAAGCAAATCATCAGAAAAGACACTTGATCTGCTTTACAACAAACTTCTTCCAAAAGAAATAAGACAGGATGTTTTTTTTTTCCTTTCCTGTGTCACCTAGCTTCACACTCCTGCAGTTGCGTCACTCCATCATACCTCTGAGGTTAGCAGCTGTGCGCTTAATCTTGTGCACTGAGGTGGTTTAACAGTCGGGGGTTATTATTATTCACTACAGAGATGTGAAGCAGCAAAATACACCATATGTTCACAACGCTCTAAGCCCAAGGCTAATGTTGTTCCCAAATTGAAAAGAAAATATATATAGATTATCAGCGTTTGTTGGTATGTGGTATTTATTGTCCCAAATGATATTTTCTCATCTTCACAGAGCAGTTAAAGCTTCTTAATTTACAGACAAATTTGTCTGTTCTTTATAAACCTTACTTATTGTCTTTGCAAGTATAAAACACTTAATTAAAATCTAGATAAACATGCATTAAGCTGGCTAATAAAAAAACGCTTCAACAATACATAAACATTTGAAATACCAAGATTTTTCTTATATGTGTAATCCAGCTTTTGTCATCATTTAGCATCCCTTATACCTCCATATATCAAAGTCAAAGTCAACTTTATTGTCAGAACTGCAATATGTACAGGACATACACAGGATTGAAATTGCGTTTCTCTCAGTCCCTCGGTGCAACAGTAACCATTTAAACACTAAAACACTGAAACATTTAATAAACATAAGCATAAAATAGTAAAAGTGTAACACTGTCCTGAGTTTTTGCATAGTAGTATAAAAGTATGAAAATTTACACCAACACTAAAACACTAAACATTTAATGAACATAAGCATAAAATGAAATAATAAAAGTGTAATACTGTCCTGAGTTTTTGCATAGTAGTATAAAAAGTATAAAAAGTATATCTATAAAATAAACTGAAGGTTCTAGCATTGACATTTGCAAAGAGTGGCAAAGCAGCATATGAGTTAATGTACACAGTATATGTATGAGGTAGTTGATGTTGGTATAGAGGCAAAGTGGCATATGCAGTAAGGCACATAAGGCACATTGGGCATCCTTAAATAAGGCTAGTCAGAGAATACTGTATATGTATCAGCAGTAGTGTAGATATAAAAGTAGTGTAAATGTAAACAGTAGTAATAAATGTAAACAGTAGTAATAAATGTAAACAGTATTAATAAATGTAAACAGTGAATGTAAACAGTAGTATGACTATAGGCAGTGATGTAATACAAACATTAGTGCAAATATGAGAAGTAGTGCAAACTGAATGAGCACATGA
>JBBPBX010051944.1:5296-16839 GCA_038048925.1 Garcialebias charrua
CTGTGTTCATCTGTGACCATCTGCTCATACAAACTCATGTTCGTGCTGCTGTTTATTTCCACTATATTAGGCTTAGTGTATTACTAGTTGATGTTTTTCTTAGTTAATTCTAGATGTTATTACTGTTTTTCTCTTGCATTGTTGTTGGATGTAACTGGGACCCCGTGTACATAATCTCGTTTTCATCACATGTACCACATGCGGTGCAAATGACAATAAAGACTCTCTGACTCTGACTCTTCCCTCAGGAAGAAGGTTGAGGAACATTAAGTGTAGAATCACTAGACTGAGGAACAGCTTCTACCCTGAGGCTATTATCAGATGTTTTTAATGCAATGTAATATAATAAAATGTAATATAATGTAATGTAATATAATGTAATGTAAAATTAGTGTGCTGCTTGTGAGACTGAGTTTGTTGTGGCTCCTCAGACTAATGAAGTCCTTTGGATGAAGGATGAAATGTTTCAACAAAAAAAGAACAAGTCCAGAGGAACTGACTGAACTTTGTTGGATTTTTTTTTTTTACCAGGATTATTGAGCATGAATTTGATGAAACTTTCTTGAACGTTTCAAAACATTTTGGAAACTGCCTCAGGAATGCTGTTCTCAAACCGTCACCAACAGTTGCAGATAAGATACAGGCTTCAGATGGTAAAAGTGAAAGTTATGCACCATAACTCATGTTCCCTGAAGGAAGGGAACGAGGTGCAACACATTAGTTATGGGAATTGTGCCGCCGCGCGGTTCACCTGAAGTAATACATGAGTTATGGTCCATAACTTTCAGTTCCCTTATCAGTCAGTGCACTCAGTGCAACACATTAGCTATGGGAATGTAATTCATTCACACCTTTGAAAATGCTCAGTAAAAATGCATGCTTGTGAGAACATCTGCCTTTATATTTTAGGCGTTTTGGCTGATCTCTACTGTGTGTTAGAGAGTGCAGCCTGAGTGATGTCACATGCAGTGACATCCAAACTGTAGTGTTTTGCAAACGTATTTGTGGAAATTCAGTTTGCAGCAACACAAATGTCTGCTACTGACACACCCTTGAAAAGAGACCATGAGGCAGCTAGGCCCCGAGTGGAATGGGCGTGTACTCCAGAGGGCACCTGTTGACCTTTGCTGCTGTACGCCCTTTTTATGGCCTCAGTCTCCCAGTGTGAGAGGCGCTGTTTTGAAAGGGCTCTGCCAGCAGCAGGATTGGCAAAACATTCATTCAACCTTTATTTATACAGGCTAGCCTCGTTGAGTCACGGGGACTCATTTACAAGAGGGACCTGTCTCACTCACACCAAACAACCATCCACTCTCACACTCACACCTAGGGTCAATTTAGAGTCACCAATCAGCCTAACAAGCATGTTTTTTGGTCTGTGGGAGGAAACCGGAGTACCCGGAGGAAACCCACGCATGCACGGGGAGAACATGCAAACTCCACCCAGAAAGGCCCCGGACCGGGATTTGAACCGGCAACCTTCTCGCTGAGAGGCAGCAGCTCTACCAGTTGTGCCACCGTGCTGCCCAACACATACAAACAATTGGTTTGTTTTCCTCCAACTGACAGTTCTGTGGATGTAAACACTCAAGGCCCTGACAGGGCAGATTGCATTCAACCTTCTCTGTTCCTCAGTGAGAACAGGATGGGGAGGAAACGCAGAGAGCTCAAAGTGCAGACTTCTGGGATTTAGAGTTGGAACCTTTGGGATATATGCGGGGTTAGGACGTAGGGTGACCTTTGACCTGTCAGGGGCAAACCTGGTACACATTGGGTGCACAGATAAAGCGTGGAGGTCACCCACACGTTTAGCTGAGCAGAGAGCCAAGAGCAAAGCAGTTTTATAAGATAACAAGTCTATCTTAATGCTGCTGAGAGTCTCAAACGGAGGCTCACACAAAGCATCCAGGACTAACTGAAGGTCCCAGTCTGGGGCCAGAGTCCTGCTGGGGGGCCTTTTCCTCAGTACGCCCTTCATGAAACGTATCATGAGAGGGTGAGCACCGGGTGTTTTACCTCCCCAGCCTTTGTGGCTTGCCGAGATGGCTGACAAAAATACCTTAATGGTGGAAAATGAGCTGCCTTTTTCCAGCAGGTCCTGTAAAAAGGTGAGGAGCTGGACCAGGTCACAGGAATATGAAATAATATTCCTTTCCAGACACCAGGCCTCAAAAACACGCCATTTCCGAGCGTAGAGAGTCTGGGTTGACTGGGCTCTCGTTCCCTGTATTGTGTTTATGACATTACTGGGGAGGCCGGAGGCCATCAGCCTGTTCCTCTCAGCGGCCAGGCTGAGAGCTGCCACAGTTCTGGACGTGGGTGAAGGAGCTGCCCATGGGCCTGTGTCAGCAGGTCCCTGTGGGGGGAGGGGGTAGCTGCCATGGTGTCCCTGACAACAGTGAGATCATTTCTGGGAACCACAGTTTCTGTGGCCATCTGGGAACTATGAGGATCAGGGAAAGAGCTCCCCTCCGTACACGTTCCAGCGTCACCTGAATCAGAGGGACAGGGGGAGGGGGAATGCGTAATATAGCACCCCTGCTGGCCAGCTGTGGGCCAGAGCATCTGCTTCCAGCGGAGCATCTGTTTCCTTCAGTGAGAAGTACAGGCCGCAGTGTATGCTGGTTTTGCAGGCGAACAGATCTACGGATGCCCGCCCGTATTGTGCCCAGATCTGGTCCACGATACGTGGATTCAGCCTCGACTCTGAGGCTAGCAGTGGCCCTCTTGAGAGGGCGTCTGCCCCGTGGTTTAGCTCACCCGGGATGTGTGTCACTCTCAGTGACAATATTCGGGGGCTACACCACGTTAGCAGCTTGTGTGTCAAGCTGAGGAAGGGTTGGGACCTTGTCCCCCCTTCTCTGTTGATAAAGGACATAGTTGTTCTGTTGTCCAATTTTATCAGGTCATGTTGTTTTGTAATCAGTCCTTTTTTGTAAAAGTGCTTCTGAGCCAGAAAAACAACCTTCAATTCCAGGAAGTTGATGTGGAGTCTCATATCCTGCTGTTTCCAGAGCCCTTGGGCATTCTGGTTCCTGCAAAATGCTTCCCAACCTCTCTTTGAAGCGTCTGTTGTGATCATCACACGAGACAGTACTCGTCCCAGCAAGATGCCTGTCGTGAACACAGATGGATCCCTCCAGGGTTCCAGGGCTGTCATGCACTCAGAGCTGATCAGTATTTTCCCTGCCCGCCTGAGGGAGGCAGGACACATTTTTTTAGCCATACCTGCAGAGCTCGCATTTTTAATAATGCTTGAGGCACGTAGGGAATGGCTGCTGCCGGAAGGCCCAGCAGGCGCTGGCAGAGTTTCAGAGACACTCTCTGGTCCAGCTGAAAGTGTACCAGGCAGAGGCGGATGGAAGAGATTCGTTCCTCTGAAAGCCGTGCTCTATACAAAATGGTGTTGACCTGTACACCCAGAAATACGGTAATCTGTGAAGGAGTCAAATCGCTTTTCTGCAGATTTATGACAAAGTCCAGATCCTCCAGGTGAGCCATCACCATCCGTGAGTGCAGCTGGGCTTGTGTTCTGCTCTCAGCCAGAATTAAAAGATTGTTGAGATAATTCATAATTCTGACCCCTTGACCCCTGGGCGGGGTCAAGGCTGCATCCAGATATTTTGTAAATGTGCATGGTGGTCTGATCCCGTTTGGGCACGAGGAAACACTTGCTGAAGTGGCCAGAGTGTATATTGTGTTTTGGAACAACATTTATCACCCCTTTTTGCAGCATCGTTGAAATCTCCTCTCTTAAAACGTGTGCACAGTCTGGTGTTATGTTTGACTATAGTATCCCGTTGAACGGGGGCGGCCTCTTGTGGAACTGCAGCCGTAGGCCTCGACACACTGTCGTCATGACCCACGCGTTTGGGTGAGACGCCCTCCAGGCCTGCACGTGCGCGGTGAGCCTCTGAGACATGTTTATTGTGGGTTGTGTGTGCGTCGTGGGTGCGGGAGAGGGAGCATTTGCCTCCCCCCGCATGGCCCCGGACGTGCTGACCTGTCCGCCAGCGGACGCCATGAAGTCTGTCTACGCCAGACAGATCCCTGACGCCCCGCTGGGGCTCATAGTCTGACCTGACACCTTGTGTTCCACGAGGGAGGAGAGGTGTTTGCCCTCTCCCTTCATCGTGACTGTTTCCACAAAAATGGTGCTGTGTTGTTGTTGTTTTTTTTGTTTTTTTTGAGTCAAGAACCAGGGCAATTCGTGCTTTTGGTACTTTATTTTTGTGCTTTGAAGAAAAAAAAAATGTTTTATTTACACACTTAGCAGAAACACCCTGTTTTGTGCACACAGAAATGTCACCAGCTTTTTGTAGGTTTTTACATATAAAGTCTGGATTTAAAAGTCTTGGTTCTCGTACCACATGGACGGACGAACCTTCAAAACTGAGAAGTGGTCCCGTTTCGTCAAGCCAACTTTTGTCTTCTGTCCCGGTTCGTCGAGGAGGTTCTCGGCAGAACCGCTTGGCGAGGAACAAACCTGTTCCTGGTCCAGGACTGGCCAGCCTGAGATGACCCTGCTGCAGGTCTCTGCCGTTGCTCCCCATCGTAAGCTGGTCTTTTTTGTGGGGGATGGTGTGTGGCTGAGCGGTGTGGAGGCTGCATGGGTCTGGACCCGCTGGTGTCTCTGGAGGGTGCGAAAGTTTTTCTCGGCATCCCTTCGCGTAGGGCCTCAGCCTGTTTTCGCCTTTGCTCCAACCTGCTCTGGATACGCTCCAGAGCTCCCCCAAAGGGTCCCGTCGGCTCGATCGGGTGGTGGAGGAACGGGAACCGCTGGCTCTCTGGCAGGTCCATCAAAGTCAGCCACAGGTGGCACTGGATGATGACCACCTCAGCCATGCATCTCCCTTGAGCGATGGCCGCGGTCCCCATCATTCGCAGGACAAAGTCAGTCACCTTGCAGGCTTCCTCCAGGATGTCCGTCGTAGCCTGTTTGTTTGTCGTTACCTGGAGCTCCTGCAGCTTCTCGGCCAAGTAAGCCTGCATCATGGCCGAGGCATTCATGGCGCGGACCGCGAGGCCCTGAGCTCGATAACACTTTTCGAGCTGGGAGGCCGAGGCGTGGCAGGCCTTGCTGGGCAGAGTCGGCTTTGCGCCCAACGTCCTGGGGGCGAGGTGATCCGCCAGCGTGTTCTCCATCTGCGGGACGTTGGCGATTCCTGCTGCCTCCATTCCGGCTACGTCGAGGAACTGTGAGAGTGGCAACAGCATGGGAGCCCTGGGTTCAGCCCAGGTGTGAGTGAGCTCCGTCAGGAAATCCAGAAAAATAGGCATCCTGTGCCTCGTGGCCGACTGCTGCTTTGTGTAGAAATAATTCCCCGCCAACCTCGTAACCTGTTGGCGAGGTTGAGGTTCTGGCCAGCTGATCCGCCGCGTGTCCGCCGCTCTGCAACACAAGTCGAACAAAGTGGGGATTGAGACATCCGTCTCTGGCTGAGTTGACGTCGGGTTCTGGGAGAAGTCGTCTTCCTCCCCGTCGTCCTCGTTCTCAGGTTCGTCATCTGAAATCTCACCCGAGGCTGTCTGCTCGTAACAGGCTTCTCGTGTTAAACTCGGCGGTGGAGTCCCCGACGGGGGCCGCCATGTCCATACTGTCCCCCCAGTCAGCTTGGCCGCTGTCCTCCAGGTCCACTGCCTCGAGCTCCGGTGTGGGAGTGAGGGCCTCCGTGAGGTCTGGGTCACGCGCCGCCGCCACCCATGACCTTGGCCACGATGTCCACTCGATGTTTCCTCACAGCTTCAGGCATCTGGCTGCAGTGAGGGCAGGACTCGGGGGATTCCAGCGCTGTCTTAGCATGCAACATCCCCAGGCAGACGGGACAGGCCTCGTGGGTGTCCGTCGCCGAAAGGGAGTAGCCGCAGCTGCTGGGGCAGGCCCGGGAGCTGGGGCTCGCTGGCCTGCTGGTCTACTTAGAATTTTGGGGTTTTCGCTTTCCCTTCTCTGGAGCCATGGCTGAGAAGAGTCGAGCTCGTTAGCAGTGCTAACGTGGTCTGGAGACGTCTTCTTTGTCGCATCGCTTTCGCTGGCTAGCCTGCTAACTCGTTAGCAGGGTAGCGGTGTGACGCAGTTAGCACCTATGAGCGAAGCAGCTGCGAAGAGAGAAGAAAAAACCTCAAGGTTAAATAAAAGATGCCGGACTAGCTTTTGCTAGCCCATCAATACGCAGGAAATTTCTCTGTACGCTCAGTGTAGAGAGAGAGCTCACCTCCGGTCGAGCGATGTAGTTACAGAGAGTCCCACGAAGTTCAGGTGAAGGGCAAAAGAGATCGAAGGATGGGCACAGTCGTCTTTATACCAAGAGGGCGGGGCCTCTGTGGTGACGCTGACGCCCACCTGCCTCGTTTGAGAGGTGATTGTATTACTTCAGGTGAACCGCGCGGCGGCGGAATTCCCATAGCGTGTTGCACCGAGTGCACTGACTGATAAGGGAACTGCACTTTTAAGTTGTTTTAATGTCTTTGTTCTAAAATCAACTTTGCAGATACAGAAAACTGCACAAGAGTTATTTTATGGTATAATTGATCATTCTTGATCACATCATGTTCTATTGTCCTGTTTCTGAAGATAGAAATCTTTATGTTTCAGCATCATTCAGCTTTGATGTGCAGAGTGTTGACGGACTTGCAACGGTAACTACACAAATAACTCAAAGCAAATCGATTGTAATAATAATTTTAAAAAAGGAGAGTGAGTATATAATTCAAAATATTTCTCTTCTCTAAGAGTTTCCCACCTCCTGTCACATAATAAAAAGTGAAAAGTCCTACCTGGTGATACTCAGAGAGGATGTTGTGCATTTCCTCCACCTCCTCACTGGAAATTTCTTTCACCACCAAAGTGCGGTCGTATGACGTCAACAGCAGTCCCACGCACTTCCCCTCTTCATCTTTGAGAGGAGGACTGCGGGCCAGAGACACCTTATGGTGATGGTGATGGGGGGGGGGGGGCGTAACATGATTAATACATAGCCTCCCCTGGACAATCAAACCTTGATTTGATTTGATGTTTATTCGTTCATTTTAAAATAACAATATATAATATACCTATATACCTAATAATATACCTTTATGAATAATATACCTTTATGATTAAAACATTTTACCACAATATTCCAAACAAAAAGAAGATAATAAGAGCAACTGTGCCACATGTGGATTCAAACTGTGTGTTAAAACCATTCTTGAATAATGTTGCAGGTTTCCCATATTAGTGCATTAAGCAAATGAGCATGCAGTGGTGGGTGCACCACCTGGCACATGCAAATACCACACAAAGACATGCAAATGTGAGCAGGATCAATAAAGAGTTCCACCAAAAGGGGAAGGCTGAAAGATGCCTTTGTAGTGTAAAAAATTTCTCTCCATTTCTCTACAATCATGCGTGTGTCTTGTGATGAATTTTCTACTTGGTAGTCTTGATCCTCGATGCCAAAGTGCTCTCGCAGGTTTCTGAACACCTGTGGACAGTACTCTTTGAATTTGAACTGAGCAGGAAGATTCTCCCTGAAACAGAAAAAAACAAAGGCGTCATTGTGAAGTTTACTTTTTATGAATTTCAGGGTTCACGCTGTTTCATTAATTTTTTTCTATTTAACATGGCATTAGCATCACTTTAGATGCACAGTGAAGTCAGATAGACTTTCATCTGGAGAAAACCTGTTTTATTCCTTTTCCCACCTCTGTTCATGAAGTCTTTAAAGAATTCCTGAATGGATTAAAGGATTACTGAAAGCCACTCAGTTTTACTCAGAATGGGAACTGTGTAAAGCCTCGAATACAGAACAAAATGTCATGGATTTCTCTGTATTTTTGCATTATGCCACACAGAAATAACTCACAGATGGGGAGAAACAGGCTACAGATCTTTAGAGCTCAGCATCCTTCTATGTTATCTTATAATTTGACACAAGCACCACTTTGTTAACGTGTTCAAGGTGCACTTATAGGAGAAAAGCAGTGTTGTTCTCCAAAGGGGTCTGCTGTTTCTGATAAGCACAGGAGAATAAATCAGGAGGAGGCTCAGAGAAATCTGTGCAGTCCACAGGAAGCGTGGCGGATGCTGCAGAGCAGAGCTCTTTACTTGTTGAAGAAGTGGTTGATGACTTTCATCTTGGTGCTGGCTTTGAAG
Source organism: Garcialebias charrua (assembly GCA_038048925.1). NCBI lineage: Eukaryota > Metazoa > Chordata > Actinopteri > Cyprinodontiformes > Rivulidae > Garcialebias > Garcialebias charrua. Next base: position 13,431 of record JBBPBX010051944.1, read on the forward strand.
TCGTCTGGAAGCAGCATGACAGGTACAGGCACCTGGCTCAGGTCATTCATCTGCGCATGAGCAAGGAGGAAAAAGAGAGCGAGGACACGTCAGGGCCACATAAACATGTATCAAGCATGAAGCTTATCTTTTATACCGAGTGATTGACCCCAAACATCAGGACGCTCAGCACCGGGTCACTGGCTCGGAAAACCTCCACCTTCTGCTGCACAAAGTGTTTCTTCTTGGGCTTCCTCTTGGGCTTCAGAGTGGAGATGGAGGAGGAGGCGTAGGGAGAAGACATGGCTCTTCCTCTGGCGTTTCAGTCCGGGAGCAGGTTGTTGTTGCCTGTGAAGTGCTCCTTGTATGGAAAGCAGGCTGAAGCCCGCCTTCAGTTCAGCCATCACACACACACACACACACACACACACACAGATTAACTGCTGCTGGTTGTAAAAGGTAAGAAAACCAGTGATATGTGTAATATTTTGAACAATGTTGATCTGTGACCATCTGCTCATACAAACTCATGTTCGTGCTGCAGTTTATTCCCACTATATTAGGCTTATTATTATTAGGCTCTCACCCCGATAGTCGCTAAATGTTTTGAGAAACTGGTCATGTCCCACATCAAGACAGCCGTCAACATCAATGAGGACCCTCATCAATATGCATACCGTGAGAACCGATCAACAGAGGACGCCATCTCCTCTGTGGTCCACACTGCTCTCACCCACCTGGATCAGAAGGACTCATACGTGCGTCTGCTCTTTGTGGACTTCACATCTGCCTTCAACACCATGATCCCCCAAACTCTGATAGACAAACTATCCACACTTGGACTAAGCCCCTCTATTTGTAACTGGGTCTTAGACTTCTTAACAGACAGACCACAGTCCGTGAAGATCCACAACTTCTCCTCCTCCACCATCACCCTCAGCACTGGCTCTCCTCAGGGATGTGTGCTGAGCCCTCTTCTGTTCACTCTGCTCACATATGATTGTACAGCCACACATCCAGGCTGTCATATTGTTAAGTTTGCAGATGATACAGCTGTGGTGGGATGCATCACAGATAATGATGAATCCAGCTACAGACAGGAGGTGGAACATCTGGAGAGCTGGTGCAAAGAGAACAACCTTCACATGAATGTGAAGAAGACGAAGGAGATGATTGTGGACTTCAGAAGGAACAAACACACCCACACCCCACTGTATATAGGTGGATCTGCGGTGGAGGTGGTCTCCAGCTACAAATACCTGGGTGTACACATGAATGATAACCTCAGCTGGAGCAACAACACCACCAGCCTGATCAAGAAAGGTCATCAGAGACTCTACTTCCTCAGACGGCTGAGACGAGCCGGTCTGAGAAGCCCAGTCCTCACCTCGTTCTACAGGTGTGCAGTGGAGAGCGTCCTGTGCTCCAGCATCAACGTGTGGCATGGAGGCTGCACAGTTGCAGAGAGAAAAGCTCTGCAGAGAGTGGTGAAGGCTGCACAGAAGTCTGTGGGAGTCAGTCTCCCCACCATCACAGACATTTACACCTCCAGATGCAGAAAAAGAGCCACCTGCATCATGAAAGACCTCACTCACCCAGCACACTCACTCTTTGCACCACTCCCCTCAGGACGGAGGTTGAGGAGCATCAAATGTAGAACCACTAGACTGAGGAACAGCTTCTACCCTGAGGCTGTCAGACTCATGAATAAATAAATAATAAGAATAAACACTGCAAAATGTCACATCATACTGATACTGATCTGTTTCTTGTTGCTGCGTTCATCTGTGACCATCTGCTCATGTTCGTGCTGCTGTTTATAATGATGTTTTTCTACTACATTAGGGCTTAGTGTATTACTAGCTGATGTCTCTCTTAGTTAATCCTAGATGTTATTATTGTTTTTCTCTTGCATTTGTTGTTGGATGTAACTGGGACCCTGTGTACATAATCTCGTTTTCAACACATGTACTACATGCGGTGCAAATGACAATAAATTCTCTCTGACTCTGACTCTTAGTGTATTACTAGTTGATGTTTTTCTTAGTTAATTCTAGATGTTATTACTGTTTTTCTCTTGCATTTGTTGTTGGATGTAACTGGGACCCCGTGTACATAATCTCGTTTTCATCACATGTACCACATGCGGTGCAAATGACAATAAAGACTCTCTGACTCTGACTCTGACTTAAACTTTAATATGACCACAGAGATAGAACAGTTTATTCATGTAAATTGACAGCCAATCAAAATACAGGTATTCCCCATCTTACGAGCGCTCTTACATACGAGGTTCCGGACTTACGAGCTGGCGAACGAGCAGTAAATTTGTAAGAAATACAGCACTTTTTTGTGTTTTTAGATGAAAGTGTGTTAGCTAACCGTTTGGAAACACGTTTCTGAGCATGTTTATGAAGTAGTATGAATGTTTTTGATGAAAAACGAGTGTTCGTAGTAGCGCTAGCATAAATGTTCCAACTTACGAGCGAAAATCCGGACTTACGAGAACACGTGTTTCATGTTCCGACGTACGAGATTTCGCCTTACGAGATACTCGGAGGAACGGAACTCGCTCGTAAGTCGGGGACCACCTGTACTACTATTTTTATTTTCTGTTAAAGGACAAAAGTTTGTATATTTCTGATTCATAAATACTAAAAATTACTGAATGATACTTAACTGTTGCCAGGACTGTGTTCTTCTGGACAGAGATCTGAGGTTGTCCATCTGTTGGTGCCACTCTTCCAGTTGGGGGGTCACAGCACCAAGTGCTCCAGTGACCACTGAGACAACTGACACCTTGACTCTCCACAATTTCTGTATTTGCTCTTTCAGGTCTTGATATTTCTCGAGCTTCTTGTGCTCCTTCCTCCTGATGTTACAGTCACTTGCTACATCTGTCACCACCTTCTTCTTTTGCTTGTCGACCTCCACAATGTCCAGCTTGTTATCCATCATCTGTTTGTTGGGATCTGGAAGCCTCACAGTATCTTTGTTCTTCCATTCTCCACAACCCTTGGTCTCATCTCCCACTTTGGGACCTCTAGTCCATCTTGGCACAGATGTTCCTGTATATTATTCCGGTCACTTGGTCATGGTGCTCCATGCATGCTTTGTCTGCCTGGATCTTACATCCTGCTATGTGTTGGATTGTCACTGGGGCACCTTTGCACAGCTTGCATCATGAGTGTTGTCTGGTCTGGTAGTCCACGGTCTTCATTGTTCTTGTGCTGCCACAATTAGTGCCTCTGTGCTGTCCTTCAGTCCAAACATCTCTAGCCACTTGTTACATTCCACTTCCTCAATCTGTCAGTGGTACATGGCGTGCAGGGGTCTATCTCGCCATGATGACTTTCCATGATGACTCCATGATTTCCATATTCACTGGTTAACTGGACATCATTAACTTCACATAGAGTCTCTCACTGGT